>CALSBZ010038522.1:0-11569 GCA_943591055.1 Gobionotothen gibberifrons | reverse complement strand
AAAAATGCATCTCAAAATGCATCAGATTGATGCTTTAAAATATGGAATATTCAAAATGTTCTTCCGGGGGAGCATGCCCCCAGACCCCCCTAGAGGGATAATATCCTTCTCACCTTTTTCACCCCTGACCCGTTTTCATGCCTGACACTAATATATTTAAAAACTACAATTCCCTAGAGCCACGCTATGCAGCTTGGTACAAATCAGCACCACTGTTGTAGTTCTTCCGGTTTGCAAAGGCCTAAGGCGCATTCACACCGCAGTACTTTTCCCACAAAGGATCATGAGAACTTAGTTCATGAGAACTCTTTAGTTCATGAGAACTCTTTAGTTCTCATGAACTAAGTACGGATCGCGTTCACACCGGAATAAGTTCCTGGGGAAGGATTAGGCTAATTAAGCCGCTGACGTCACTTCTTCTTCTTCTGCTTTGGGTTTACTGGCAGGCCGCAAACAACTTCACGGTGTATACTTTCACCCGAAGTCCCCAGAGTTAGGGACTGGCTTCTACTGAAGCCTTCCGAGTAAATCACCAGAACGCCGACACCTCCTCATCTCCACCGCTCCCATGTTTTCTTTTGTGTTGCCATAAGTTAGTCTCTCTGCGTTTGTGCGCTGGGCTAATGCTAATGCTAATAATGCTAATGCGAGGATAATAAAATGGCGGCTTCATAAAACGTTTTGGGAGTTTTACGGGGCATGGTTTGCAATCCGCCCAGCCAATCAGACATAGGAACCTTTTTCTCCCATGAAAGTCCCTGCTCTCTAGCAGTGACGGAAAAGGGGATAAAAAAGGTTCTGAGGAACTTATTTTAGTTCCGACTCTTTTTGATGTGAACGCAACATTTCGGAACTATATCTGAACTAAAGTGGGAAAAGTACTGTGGTGTGAACGCGGCTATAGGGTCTATCTATAAGTATATACAATATCTAGTATAGCCAAACTAGTAATTACTCTGCATCAAGATTATGTATATTAAGAAAAATATGTTGGTTTATTTAAGATATTTTAGCTATTCTAGAAATGGTTTTTTTCGGTTGGTTCTTTCTTTTTTGGTTACTGTGATCTTCTACAGTACATTGTTGGTTACTGTGATTATCTACAGTACATTGTTGGTTACTGTGATCTTCTACAGTACATTGTTGGTTACTGTGATCTTCTACAGTACATTGTTGGATACTGTGATCTTCTACAGTACATTGTTGGTTACTGTGATTATCTACAGCACATTGTTGGTTACTGTGATTTTCTACAGTACATTGATGGTTACTGTGATTTTCTACAGTACATTGTTGGTTACTGAGATTTTATACAGTTGGGACGTTACTACTGATATTTTTAAAGTAACTCCAGAGGTACTGTAATTTTTGGTTGGAACCACGGTATTATACTCTAAAATAGTATACAGTAATTTATTGTGCACAAACACTGTAAATAACTGTGGATTTCACAGCCATGTTTTACAGTGTGGGTAAAACAGCTTTTAAATATGCTGCCCCGACTGCTTGGAATAATGTACAGAAGGAGCTGAAACTATCAAATGTTATCACCTTGGAGGAATTCAGGTCCATCTTAAAGGACAGAGAACACGACACCATTGGTAGATGTGAGTGCTCGTATGTCAAAAATGTAAGTCGTAAATTATGCCAGTTTTTATGATTTTTAATAGTTTCTTTTATTTTGCATATTGACGGGCTAATGTGCCATTTTATTTGTGTTTTACAGCTGTATTTGTCTGCCTGTATTGTCTGTGTTTTATCTGTTGTAACTTTGTTCAAACCTAATTGTCAGATTAGTTATGTGTTTAATTTGTCTCTTCATAACCTGGCCATTATTTTCCAATTATTGCCATGGCAGTCATTGCTAATTGTCACAGTGTGCAGTTGGCACTAGAGACTGTAGTCTGGCCCTTCATTACCTAAACAGCATGATTTATACTGGGCTTGTGCAAATGATTATTTGAGTGTGTGTGTGTGTGTTTTAACTGGTGCCTGTGTGTGATCATTCAATCGCACAGGTTTGACAGTGAAAGCCCCTTCCAGATGCTGGATGTGTTCCAGCTGCAGCTCCAGGAGCAGTAGGAGGTGATGGCGTCCATGCTGGAGTCTGCCGGCCTGTTCCAGGTCATGCTCTCTTGAGTACAAACCGCTCCGACAGTGCAGGTACACAGAACTAAGTAGCTGTCGTACTAGAGAATATATTTGAAGTGAATTCTCAGTGAATCTGAAGAGTTGCAATGGTTTGTTTGAATCCACCGTTCCCTCCCTAACCCCTAGTTTCCACCGGGTCCGTCTGCGCCACGTTAAGGCCGCGCCGCGGTTTTGGTCCGACGTCCTCTAGTGTCATAACCCACCGGGCGCGTTTCAGAAGCATTTCAGAAGCGGAGCGTCTTGCCTGCCGGCCCGCAGTTTTTGTTGATTTGGGCATATTTCCTGGACAGGCTACTTTGTACAGACAAAGTTAATAATAATAATAATATTCCACGACATATATTATAAACGACATGAATCAAAGATGTGTTGCTGTATTTTAGTGCATTCATCATCATGATTATTCTATATATATAATTTACACAGGAGGAGAACGCTGGCATTTCTCTTCCTGAAAGACTACGGAGGGATAGGGTCTGCACAATTAGCTTGTGTGTGTGTATATATATATATATGTATATATATATGTATATATATATATATACATTTGTATATATATATATATATATATATATATATATTAGGGCCGGGACTTTAACGCGTTAATTAAGATTAATTAATTACACAAGAATTAACGCGTTAAAAAAATTAACGCATTTTAATCGCACTTATTTTTGCACCGCGGAACGTTTCTCACTGGATGAGTTTCAGGCGTACCGATTATACTGGAGCACCAACTAACATTCATGACTTCAGACAACAACAAACCACAGTGAACAATTCAAACATGAACGAAGAAGCTGATGAGACCGCGTTGGTTGGCCCCGTGGATGGGACATTTTGTTTTAAAAGACGGACAGATGGAAGCGTCGATAAGAGCACGGTTGTGTGCAAATTATGCGCATATCACCGCAGCCTCAAGTATCACCTCAATGCAAAACATATAGCAGCTAGCATGGAAGCTAGCGTGGACGTTAGCCCGACTCCGAGTACAAGGACCCAGGGGTGGACTGGCCATCTGGCCATCCCGGTGGCGGTCGGATTAGTCACTCGCACCCCGCCGCTGACGATTTACTAGCGGACCGAGGTGGGCCGGTCAGAGAAGTCACTCGCCCCCCCCCCCCCAGTGTGTTTTACTTAAAAACAAAGTGTTATTGTTTACAGAAGGTCTACCTACCTAATAGGCTACCTGAATCTCTGAAATGTACTATATTCCTAAATATGCTATTGCTACACTTTATGGCACAAATTGCACTTTTCTGTTGGTCTTGGTTAAGTACCACCTTGAAAAAAAATAAACAATGTTTTGTTGCTTAAGCTTATGTATTCAGTCATTATTCAATGGTATACTAAAATCCATGTGAAAAAAATTGCTTCTCACTGTTCTCAGGTCAAATATTTATATGCGATTAAAAATGCGATTAATTTCGATTAATTCATTACAAAGCCTCTAATTAATTAGATTAATTTTTTTAATCGAGTCCCGGCCCTAATATATATATATATATATATGCTATATATGCTCTGAACGTTCCACTTCCTGCCTGCCCGACATTACCTTACGGCTGCGTCGCGTCAAAAATAGGATTCATCCTAATTTTAGAGGAGCCCTGCGCCGAGACGCTTCTGAGCCGTAGCGCACCACGTGTGGTGGAATAGCACCCATTGACTAGAGTGGCCGCGACCTTTTGAACGCCGCGGCGCGGCCGTAACATGGCCGTAACACGGCCGTAACATGGCCGTAACGCGGCCGTAACGCGATGCAGACGGACCCGGTGGAAATTAGGGGTAAGGCGTGAGGTGGTTATGCTGAAGGAGCTGTGGGACATGGTCACTGTGGTGGAGTTCAGCATGGCGGCATGGAGGAGGAACCACTGGAGAGAGATCCATGTGGAGGACATGGATCTCGAGTGCAAACGCTTCTCTAAAGATATACGGGGGCTGGATAAAGAGGTATGGGAAGATTAGGATAATTAATGTAGCTTTAAAAGGTTGATAGCAAAAAGGATTACTGAAAACCTGAGATGGATAAGAAGCTACCATATTCAATTGAACGTTACTAAACGGTGATTTATCCATCATGAGAAAAAAAGTGAACAAAAGAACAATAATATACTCTTATGCAGGAGTAGAGGAGCATAGGTTGTGATTGCTGACTCAGCATTCATACCAATAATATTTGAACGGATATCGATCAGTCAAAAAACTGCATAGTTTCATATATTGCTTCATATATTATATTGTGTTTTTATGGATTTATGGATTATTTTAGAAACATTGGCAGACGAGCATGTGCACTGTGTTGAGATAATATTGTTGTGCATGAGCACTTTCTTTGTTTCTCCTGTATGTAACGTTATGATGTAAGTTCATAGAGTTTAACAAAGGAGTCCCCAGGAGTCTGCCTTTCCTCTCAGCCCACATGACGGGCTGGGAAATGCATGAATGTCAACTTCAGTGGAATAAATCAATCAATCCTGAACTGCAGCTCTAATATCGCTCTTGTCTGTCAAAGCCTGTTCTGATTGCTGGCCTCTGTGTACCTGTGAGAGCGTGGGAGGCCTTCTCAGGTCTGGACCGCAGGGTGAAGAACCTCCTCACCTTGCTCCGGGCTGTGGCAGAGCTGCAGAACCCGACCATCCGTAATTATCATCCGTAATAGGTAATTTTGGAGAAACCAGCTCGAGTGTGCTAGAATCTGAAAATACACAGCCGAAAAAAATCTGCCACTTCCTTACAGAGCCCCTCCTCCAACACACTCAAACGCGCACATGACCAATGAGGGCACGAGATAAGTGTGTGCACAGATGGAAGGCTGACAGGCAGGTAGGCCATCCAGTTATTTTAGCCGGGCCGGCTCAGATGTTTGGTCGAGCTTTTTACAGTACTACGGCTTCCACAGATTAAATTGTTTTAGTTTATCTTAAGTTCTCTTTTTGTTACGCTTAGTTTTCTCCTTGTGAGCGTTTTTTTGTTATTCCAGTACTTACTCTGTTAAGAGGGATTTTCTGTTCATTGACATTAAAAAGAAAAAAATGTTTGCATTCAAGACTGTGTCTCTGTGTCGTGCATTTGGGTTCTCCAGTTTGAATCCAGGTCGTGACACCTTTTCAACGACAGCACGTCTCTAAAATGGCTTGGCAGAAGAAATGGCTTCATATTTTTTGTGTTGATTTCTTATCGCCACTGTTTACAAAATGCAATCTCCATGTTTTTGGATGTTAATATCCATTGTTTTATGGATGAAAATATTTAATAAGTGTAGGAATTGCAGCTGTTGGTCAGTTAAGCACAGTTTATAAGACATGGAAGATAATTGTTCAATGGAAGACTACATTTGTGGAAGCCATGGTATGCTCACCCATTTAGCACAAGAAAATACATGTTCTTGATACCGTTCAACAATTAAGAATAAATAGTTAAAATGTATTGTTTGCTGTTATTGGTGAGCTTTAAAATTGTGTCAAGAATTTCTGGCAATCTGTATATTGCCAGCATGACATGAGGTATACTATAGTAAATAAATTGTTTTACAGTTATAATACTGATACTGTAACTTACATTTATAGCATTAAAGTTTCTATTTTACAGTTGAAACACTATCACCGTAAACAAAAGTTCAGTACTTTTGAAATCAGGGTGTCCGCGGGCTGTTAAAAAGTATTAAAAGTTGATAAATCAATTTAGCGAAAATTAAGGCTATTAAAAAGAATTAAAAACTATTAAAGGGCATTTTCCAAGGTATTACATTTTGTAGCTTGTTTTCAATAAGTATATGAATGGTCCAAAGAGGTTGTATTCTACAGTGTGCCTGAATGTATTCATTGCGTAGGTGTGTAGTGTGATTCTGTGTAGTTTATTTATGGCATCCCGTTGGATTTGACGTCATCTGAACAGGACATCGCCGGTTGTTAACCAACATCGTTATGGGGAAATGCAAGTCTGCGTCCAAATGGTTGGAAGATAAGGAGGAAGGACAATCAATACTGTATATAGTAAATGTGAGGTAAAGTGTGTCGCCAATGTAACCGGTTAAATCATCTTAAAATGTATGGAAAGTGTTGGGTTCAGAATTCCAGAAAAGACAGACAACTTCTAAGTTTAACTATTTATTGTAAAGAGAGCAACATATATTACTTGGCCAAGGACTCATCACGTCTTCGGGAATCACAGGAAGCAAAGCTGTAATCTGTAACCACCAAATCCGTCAAGAGCCTCGAACCTCGTGCGACAATACATTTTATTACACAGGGCGTTGCCCGTACATTTATGATTGGTCAAGACTAGCTGAAGAGATACCGCGGTTTAGACTTGGTTCTCTTTGGTTGGTTCGCAGACTCAGATAGAGTCTCTTGGCAACACGATCCTCCAATCAGCATTCGGCCAGCCTGTGGAAGTCCCTCCCTACTCTGGCACCATCATACTAATTTGTTTTCTCTAACGTTTCTTCAGATATAGCGGGAAACCATAATGTTGCTTCCTAGCTTTGTGGGGGAGCGTGGCTCCCATACAAAGTGAAGGCCGGTGTGATGTGCTGTTCTGACTACTATAGCACCTGGGTTCAGTTTTTAGCTATGGTATGAATATAAAGTTTAAAACAGTATAGATCTAATTAAATGTAACTGATGGATTCATTCAGGGAGATAGACATGTGACATGTTGTGTGGGGTGCTACAGGGTCAAAGGTGTGTGTGCTCATTGAAGCAGCTATATGCTGGAAGATTAATTGCTACTGTTTTACTGTTGGGGAACGCCAGTGATGTAATTTCTCATTGTTTGATTGTTGTACAACGAAATAATAACTGATCAAGTATATCTGTGAGGTGCAAGATATAGTGAAAACATCTGTTATAGAAGTTGTGAGATCAAATGTATTTAACATTGCTGGCTCTAAACTGTATTCTGAAAATGCCATGTCATGTCATGTGGTTTAATTGATTGGGTTAAATCCCCTGGAAGTGGCAATAGATGTTGTGCAAGGGGGTCTTATGACACTACAGGAAGGAAGTGTTAGATAAGGGATTAACCTGTTGTTTTGGGGTAGGAATTTTACAGGGCAAAGGGGGTCTCAGCTAATCTAATCAACTGTTTTAATGTAATTAAGTTTTGAGGAGAGAGACTGTTTTACTCAGGAACAGGACGTGACCTTTGGGAGAGATGTCATGCTGCCATACACACAATGTAAAAAGAAGGGAGGAGTATTCTGATACACCTCCTCCCTGAATATGTACAAATACTATGGACATTTCAAATGTTAGGGACTCTCTTCTGACTTACTGTCCGGATGCGTGTATCCCACAGTAGTAGAACTGAGACCAGAGTACTCTGAATTCTGTATTGTTGCCTTTTTGCCAGTAAACTCAGCTTATTGCTTATCTCACATTTCGGTGTCTGAATCCTTCTTCTTACAAAAGACCACTCATCAACGGGCGGCGCAGGAGCAGATTTAAACCTTCAACCATCCACTAGGTGGTGCTCCTACACTACCTCTTATGTTCTCTCAGTCTCTGCACTCGACCTTGCTACTTTCAATATTGCAAGCTAAACACTTTCGCATGTAACTTTTCCCTTCGTTCCTGTCCACCCCATCAAAACTTGTGGGGGGGGGGGGTGATTGGGTCCATTTATTCCTAAATCACAGCACATACAATGAGCATAATAAGCAAATAATGTAATAATAAGAATCTTGTAATGTTATATAAAAATAGACTCCACAAATCCCTCCTTTCACATCTTTTAAGGTGTGAATCTAATCTACGTCTATTTTTCTTTTTACTGCGTCTCTGGTGTAATTTATGAATCTCTGCTGCTTATAGTAGATATAGTTCACCCCATCCACATCCTTGTTGGTTGTGGGACAGCGGAATATTAATTCAAAACCTGCTGATATTTGGTTTCTATCTTTAAACTCATCAGGAGGCAACCTAATGCTGTCTTTAGCTTAAAAACTCCCTCCTGGGACCATGTAGTTCTGCTGTCTGTGGGGTGTTCTGTGAGTGTGGATAATTTAAGATTGAGTTACAGCCCTTTGATTGTTCATAAGATATTCTAGTACCATTTCATACTTTCACATGTCAAACACATGCTCTTTCATTTACACTTTTCTCTTTAAATCTCACATTCTCTTCATCTTAATGTTTAAACCACATGGATTTTCTTATCTCTGTAAATTATACATGGTGTGCTTATTATTTCTAATGTTAATGTTTTCTAAATAAATGTTAGACCTCCTAATTGCCAGTGCAGCTTCAGAATCTTAATACTTGGACTGTGCCAACAAAATTAAACTTCAACATCTTTAGGTGAACTAAATAACATATTTCAATAGCTCTGAATTTCTGACAAGCATCTGTGTTATTCGTAAATCAAATCCTTGAAATCCTATTTAAAATATAAATATAATAATGAACTGCTCATGTTTCTGGTAAATCAAATCAAATCAAATCAGGTTTTATTTATAAAGCACATTTTTAAAACGATTTTTGGTCGAGCCAAAGTGCTGTACATACAATAAAAGTGCTTTACAATAACAACACTTTACAACAAATACAACAGCACAAATACAAAATAACACACAGGGAAATGTCAGGAGTCGTGCTCCGCTCTGACTAGAAGGCCAGAGAGAAGAAGTGGGTCTTTAGAGTTGATTTAAAAATCAACTCTAAAGACCCTGGTAAAGAAACACACTCATGTTATGGATTCAAAAACAACTAGAATCATGATACTGTCAAAGTGAATGATTTCCTGGTGATACTGCTTCTACCTGTCACTGCTTAGATATTATCAAGCTGAGAAAAAGAATACAGAATTCCAACATATTGTCATCAAATATCTTTCTATTATGAATTTAGAGAGATGCCCCCGCCTCACCAGGTCAGAGCGATTATTGGGCCGCAAGGCCGAATAAGTAGCCTGGTCCACGGGCCTTGCCCCAGGCCCGGTTCCCCCTCCTGCTCGGTGGCTTCACATGATATAGGGTCGACCCTACTTCATCACAGGCCGTCGCCGCCGCTGCCCGCCGTGTGATGTCCCTGGGATATCACGCCACGTGGCGCTTTCCAAAGAGGACCGTGTTGATCTCCTGGGAGCCCCCGTGTTTTCGGAAGGGCGCTTTGGATCGATCTCCTTGCTCACGGGATAAGGAGCAATCGCAGCGTGGCTGCTTCTTGCCCATCCCCAGAGGAAAAAACACTGTCCTACACTCCCCGCCCCTGCTGTAAACCCCAGTAAAGGGAGCCAGCAGGTGGGCGTGTGCACGTGAGTGGAATAAACCGAGTGCTGTCAAGCACTGTGCGGGTTCAAGAGACGCTATTGCCGGCGTGCTGTTGTCAGTAGAGAGTCACCGCAGCGCACGCTCCTCCTCCACAGGCTTTCCTGCAGACGAGGGAGCGCGGCGCGACGGTGAGATGAAGGGAGAGGCGCCGGGACACGGAGATTCCGTGCCCGCTGCGCCCTCCACCTCTTCGGCCCACCCCGTGGAACCGGCGTGCCGGCACTCACGGGGACGGGCTGCCCGTCTTCACGGATCTGACTGGCGGGGGGAGAAAATCTCCGCCCGGGACGAGAGGGCGAATCCCGCCTCCTCCCTCTATAATGCAGCAGATCACTACGTTTTCTAATAAAAATGAGGTTGATCTGTATCCAAATCTGAGTGTCTTTTGGTTCCACAAATGCTACACTTACACACAATGTTAACCGTACAAATTCCCCATTCACTGCCCCAGCTGTAGCTCCTGTAAAGGAGGTGGCTAGTGGGCATGCGCAGATGAGAGGGATGAAGCGCAGGGAGTGCTATCTAAAGGAGAGCGTAATGCGGGTACAGGGACATTATGGCCGGCGTATTACTGTCAGAGAACACACATACGCCTAGAGCAAAGACTCCAATTAATGCAGTTTACCGAAGTGGTAAAGGCTGCATTATGGCGGAGCCCGCACTCACACAGGAGCGCGTGGTGGTGCGTTCAGGGACCGTAGTAAAACACACCACGCCTATAAAGACTCCGATTAATGCTGTTTACCATAGTGGTGAGAACAGCATTATGGTGGAGCGCGCGCTCACACAAGAGCGCGCGGCGGTGCGTTCAGGGTCCTCAGTAAATAATCGGCCCTTCCTGTGTCGACCCTCCATGGGCAAATCTTCCCTTCGCAGGGAGTTTTGCGGCAGAACGGGTCACCAGAGAGTATCACAGCTTCATAGCTGCGGCCCCACAGCTGAGTGCTTGTCCATTAACACAATGTTCTGGGGAATTGAAACTCAGCTGTGTGCTAACAAGGTGGATGGACAGGACGCAGAAACGGGGCTATTCACTCCAGTTTTGCAGCGTCCCACTGTACCACATGTCTATACACGGTACCACTGTATCACATGGGGGAGTATCCCACACCCACCTTTTGTTATGGGCATGCAAGAGGTAAATCTGTCCTCCCGGGAGGAGATGTGTTTCCTCTTAGTAGGGATTCAGGCTCCGGTGCAGAAACAGGCTGTGTCTGTTGTGCACCCTCAGCACAGAGAAAAGGGTCTTTATTCCATGTACTTCCTGGTTCTCAGGAAGACAGGGGAATTCAGACCTATTCTAGATCTCAGCAGCCTGAATCGTCACATTTCCTGCAGGAAATTCCGCATGTTAACCTCTTAAACCCTGAGCCTGTTTTTCAGGTTTCAGGCTCGAAAATGCCACTAACACAACAAATGATATATCTTCACTTCTAAAAGGGGTAAATTAATAATTATTTTTCTCAAAGCAAGGTTACATCTGTGAGTTGGATGTAGAAGTGTCAGAATCAATATGTATTTTTTTTATTTTAAAGTAAATTCAGATGGAACATAGTAAAAACATGTAAATTCTAATGAAAAAAAAGAAAAACCCTTTACTTATAGTGAAAACCACCCTTGCATGATGGGTTAGTAGACTAAAAGCTTTAGGAATCCAAACTATAACATATAATAAGTACCCTGTATCAAGATTGATGCAAAACAAGTGAAATTTGACCGTTTTAGAGAGATTTAGAAAAATAAAGTCCAGGCGGACTCACCTCTGGGTAATTTGGGAACCATCGGTTCCATTTGACCTTTTTCACTGTAAAAATGATTTTTTTACTTTGAATTTTCACTATAGGTATTCATTCCATCCAAATACAACTGTTGTAAAAAAAAAAAAATACATAAATATCAGAATCTGAATCAGAATACCTTTATTAGTCCCACAGAGGGGAAATGTGCAGCGTTACAGCAGGAAAGAGCCACAGACAGCTTAGTGTTGCATATCTTAAATGGGTTAAAAAAAAGTACTACGTTATAATATAATAAACAACATGCTAAAAAAGTACTACGTTATAATACAATAAACAATAAACAATATGCAAAAAAAAAGAAGATAAAAACTAAAAAAGTTACATCATTTTCAAAAATACAGATCAA
>CALSBZ010038521.1:0-14166 GCA_943591055.1 Gobionotothen gibberifrons | reverse complement strand
GATGTTCAGGTGTATATCAGTATGTAGTGTCTCTACTTTAAAGAGTTTACTTTAATCCAATAAATATTCAAGTTTAATGGATCCATTAAAAACTGATTTAAATCAAAACTGAAAAGTAGAAAGTTGTGAACGCCCTAAACCTGGTTTACCCTCAGGTTTCAAAGTCATCCAACTGTCCCATCTACTTTTCACTTATTTATGTCAGAGTGGAGAGGGAAGACAGACATGAAAGTTAATATTAAAACCACTATCTGTCCCACATCTAAATCCCGCTCCCTCTCACTCAGGTTCACTGATCTCAGGTCAGATTTATCTCCACTGGTTTATTCATGTCAAAGTAAGGTTTTTTGCTCCTCTCCCTCTGTTATGTAAGCCTTCTCGCTCTATTTATGGAGCGAAAGATTTCTCAGAGGAAGCTGCCGAGTCAGTGGGACGGATAAAAATAACTGGAGGCATCTGATTGGCTGACGGAACGGGTCTCCTTCTGCATCCGTAATGAGGAGGGGGAGGAAAAAGGATGAATGAAAACAGAAAGGGCTGAGGTGATCCTACGTTGCTCTGTGATGTAAATATAAAAACTGACTCGAAAGTTTATACACGAATCATTAATGACCAATCAGAGTGAGGTGGCACTGTGTCTCCTCTCTGATTGGCTGCTTAAAGGGAAACACCGCCCAAAAACATCATACCATCTCAATTACACACACACTCAACATTTTATTTAGTAAAAAAAGCTAACATTAGGCTATAGAGTGCCACAGTGACGCGTCCTAAAACCCGGAAGTAATTAGCATTTTACCACTTCCTGTTCCTTCGCCAAAAAGAATTGTTTACAAACTCTCTACTCCTGCTGTATAACTCATGTATTCTCACCCCTTCCCAGATGTGCATGTTTGCTGAAACCTCGCAGGCATGCTACTCATCCATCCCTGAGACTGTTACAGCTTTAAATAGTAAGGTTTATTTCAAT
The DNA here is from genome assembly GCA_943591055.1 of Gobionotothen gibberifrons. Lineage (NCBI taxonomy): Eukaryota > Metazoa > Chordata > Actinopteri > Perciformes > Nototheniidae > Gobionotothen > Gobionotothen gibberifrons. Next base: position 13,196 of record CALSBZ010038521.1, on the reverse strand, counting down.
TCATCAGGAAGCATGTCAAGAGGTCCACCTAACAGGAGGAGAGTCATTTATATTAGTGTTGTCACTAGAGATGTCCCGATCCGAACGTGATTTTCAAAAGATCGGAATCGGGAGAAAAAAAAAAATTTAAATTTTTTTTCTATTTATTTATTTTTTGTTTAATTCAATGTTACAAAACAAAAAGTGCCATGTTCAAGTCTTAAAGTCATCCTGAGGCCTTAGTTTTGGTTTCAAATTACACAACATCATGTATGTGTTGCTTCTTTGGGGCTTGCTTTCATAGACCTGGTTGCCTGGCAACAGAGTGGGCGCAGTGTCTAATAGTAGCAGTAAGCTAACGGGCACTGATAAGCTTTATTTAGTTTTGATCCAATGCAGCACAACTGAACTGATCCAATGCTGCTGTGAAAAAAAGAAGCTATATCCATGTTGGATAGAATGGGTAGTTTGGTACTGTCATTTAAATACAAAAATAACCTTAAGGGACAACTTGAATGCTTTTTTCCTTTTTTTTCTCCTAATGCATAGCATAAAGATCGGATCGGGAAAAATCGGTATCGGCAAATTGTCAAAATCAAATGATCGGAATCGGATCGGGAGCAAAAAAAGGTGATCGGGACATCCCTAGTTGTCACGATACCAACATTTTGGTTTCGATACCGATACCAAGTCAAGAATTGCGATTCCGATTCTTTTTCGATACTTTTCTTTAAAAAAGGGAAACAGTCTTAAATGTAATTATTGTGCTTTATTTCACACCAGAACCATAACACACACTTTTAAACAATGAGAACAATAAACAAAATAAATGACAAGAATTCGTATTAAATAAAATTAAGCATCATCTCAAACAACTTTTTTGTTTTATAAACCGTTTTATAAAATGTAATTTGTTTTATATCGTATTAACATGTAATATAAATAATTATGGACATTGCAGATGTTAGCCACATTGGTAAGTTAGCTAAAAAGAGAGCCATATTAGACAGTTATCATTGCCATTAATTGCCTCGTCAAACTACGAAAACGTTCGTTTGTCACAAAATATATTACACTTGTTTGACTTCGATTTGAGGGCATGGGCTAGGGCTGTCCCGAATACCATTTTTCGGGCTCCGGATATTCGGCAGTAATCAGCAGCGAATATTCGAATATTCGGCCCGCGCGGGGGGTGTATTTCGGTGTATTCACGGTAGGGATGCACGATATTGGTTTTTTGAAACCGATACCGATACCGATAACTTCCTGCTTCTCAAGACCGATACCGATAACCGATAATAATATTATATATATATATATTAAATGTACCTGTAGTTTTTGCACACCTGGTGGTAAAAAAAAGACTAGTAGTGAGCAAATGACGAGCATTACTACTATGAACAAAACAAAGCCAAGAACAGTTTTGACTCTTCAAAGTGACCATATTTATTTTCCCAAATAAATATAATTGAGTCAATCAGTCAATGTTTGTAGTCTTTGTCCAGCCACTGCGCCGTCAGACCTAGCATGCTAACGGGGCTAACATCACTGGTCCATATGTCCGTGGTGAAACTTATGTCCCGTATATCGTTATCGATCAGAGTATGAAGGAGTGTGCATTGCATTTGTTAATACAAATAGCAAGCGAACTATCTAACTCTGAAACTTTGAAATAGTCCCATACTACCGACGACATGTTTGTTTACTGTCCTGGTTTCACGGCTGCACACCATTTACGTCACAGCCAGGCATGAGTTAGGGAGCGCTGGATTTGTGAAAAACTCCCCTCTTCCTATACCACTAATACCACAGTACTGGCAAAACGGGAGGAGCCGAGTGAAAAACAAGCGCCCCTCATCCCAATCCACCCACACCGCAGTATCTTTTTCTTTTTTTTTACCCAAAAGATATATTGTATATTATCGGGGCAATTAATACTGTTATCGTGTTTATCGGGATGACGTCATAATTCCTAATATCGGACCGATAATTATCGGGCCGATAATTATCGTGCACCACTAATTCACGGCATTCTTTTTGTTATTCTACAGTATTGTTGTTTTATAGTTATTTGTTAATGTAACCCAATTTGTGTTCTTTGAAATTGAAAAGGATATCGCATTGTGTTTGTTACTTTCGTGGCAGTTGTATATGTCTTAAGTGTAATTTGGCTTGGCTTCCTATTTATGCTTCATGCTTTTATTTTGAAGGAGAGGTAGCACTGTTGACAGGAAGTTGTTGTTGCTATGGAAACAACGTGACGGAGATTAACGGAGAAAAGTAATATCTACATATAAAGACGGAGAAAGTAAACGATAACGTTTATGGTTTAGTGTTGGCACCCCCCGAAGAAGCACAAGCTCTTACGTTGATATTGGAGATTTCAATAAATTCAATTTGAAAAAAAAACGGGGAAAAAACGAATATCCGAATAATGAAATTGAAACCCGAATAGTACTCCAACGAACAAATATTCGGATATTCGGGTACAGCCCGAGCTTGAGCATGATGTAATTATGTTATCTATCACATTCGCTAACCTTAAATTCTTTAAACAGCTCTGGATGCCGGTCGGCGAGGTGCTTAGCCAAGCTTGATGTGTTGGCTCCCTTGGTTTGCAGGGATCTAAAACATGTGTTACAGACAGGCCTCGTGGTGTCCGTAGGCTTGCCCTCACTGTCAGAGATATCGCTAAAATACTTCCAAATTTCGCTTCTGGCGTCTTTTTTGTCAACAAGCCGTGCAGTTGCACTCCCACTTGCAGCCATGCTTCTCGTTTTCTCACATGCTCTGGCAGCTAGCGCGTGCACGAGAGAGGGGAGGGACTTAGAGCGTGTTTGAGAGGGGAGGGACTTAGAGCGTGCTTGAGAGGGGAGGGACTTAGAGCGTGCTTGAGAGGGGAGGGACTTAGAGCGTGCTTGAGAGGGGAGGCACTTAGAGCGTGCTTGAGAGAGGGGAGGCACTTAGAGCGTGCTTGAGAGAGGGGAGGCACTTAGAGCGTGCTTGAGAGGGGAGGGGCTTAGAGCGTGCTTGAGAGAGGGGAGGGACTGCAGGCACGGCTGCAGGGAGTGGAAGAAGAGCACTGAACACACACGGCTCTTATTTAAACGGCGCTTTCTCACCGGAGTACTTTTCCCCGTCATTCTTAAAGTAGCGATACTAATGAAACGGAGGAATCGTACCGTTTTTAATGGCAGGGTATCGCGGTACCTTTCAAGTATCGGTACACCGTGCAACACTAATTTATATACAAGTAAGTGGCATCACTATTACCTCATTCACACCAACGCAACTCCGGTTCAAGCTCCGTGTTAGAGCTTTTCAGGTTCAGAACCGGTTCTTCGGTTTAGCTCTAGCTCTTTTCACACAGCCCAGAGTCCACTGGTAATGTGTCATTGCGTCATCGTTTGCGTCATGACGTTACCATTTGCGTGCCTGCTTCATAAAGCCAAACCGCGCGGATGAAATCAGTTGCATTCATTTCTTATGGCTCGATCTGCAGCTTTTGCGGAGTCATTTCTGTGGTGACTATATTCTTATAAACAAGTGTACTCGTGTCAATAAAGGTTTTTTTAAAACACAACTGCTTCCGAGATCGGTCTTATTTCTTAAGGTGGACTGAACCATGAGTGTGGCGTAACGTTGTATCTTTCATTTAAATGAACTGTAACCTTCACCCAAGTATGTAACAGCTGTTCTCAAATGAACACGTGAAGTAAAGTTTAATATTTATAGTTTTATAGATTTATAATGAGTTATAATGAGAGGTGATCAAAGTGAATGCTCAGGTTCCACCTTAACACGCAGACACGTTGCTTCACCGTGAGCAGAAACCTTTATATATACAGTCTATGGCAGAAACACTGAAACTCTGAAACTCTTGTTAAGTTTCTCCATCGTTGTACAAACTGGATAAAACGCGGACTTTCTGTTGTTGTTCAGGAGTAGATCCTGTCTCCGCCCCCGCCTCGACGTAAGCGTGACGTATGTGGTGCTTTTGCTCTGGCCAGACAATTATTTGGTGCTCGAAATGAACCGGATTCCGGAGCTAAGAGGCTGCTCCGCTGCGGTGTGAAGAGGAAAACCCGGTGCTTTTCAAGCTCTAGCTCCGGGCCGGCCCTGAAACACGGTTGGTGTGAATGAGGTATATGTAACACTCGCACTTCTATTGGCTAGCGCTCCAACACATTGTACGTGATAAGGGGCGGGACTTCTCTAAGCGTTTGACCAATCACAACAGAAAGTATGGAGACATGTCAGAGTAGAGCATTATAGGGCCTCTTTAAGTAGCTCCAGCTCTGAGGTAACAATACTACTCTGAAGCCAACAGAGAAGATGAAGTGGGTGAACTTAAATACCCTGATGAGCACTGAGCTGTTGGCATATCTCACATCCCCTCCACACTGTTATCATCACCCCGCTGCTCTGCTGCAGCCACCACGACACGACACCACGCATCCTGCTGCAGCACGTTACACATCATCACTCACACATGGAGGAGAGAGGAGTGCAGGCCATTCATCTTCACCAGGAGAGAGAGAGAGGGGCAGATACAAACAGCCGAGACGGAGGAGGAGAGCAGTCAGGCAGGAAATTCACATTTTACAGTTTTATTAGCTGGAACGCTCGGGAAAACGACACTGACAGCTGGAGGAGAGGATGTATGGATGATTGGAGGTGGGGAAATGGGAAAGTCACTTTGAAACCAGAGGGGAGAATTCACTAAAGGATTGTGCAGCCTTTTACGACCGCTAAAGCAGCACAAATTGGACAAAAGAACAGCGTGTACTTCGCAAAGCGTTCACAAAGACTGAAATGTGCCGCGAACTGCGCTGCCAAGCATGGAGCGTCTCGTTGTTCCTTTTTCACATTTGCATTTATTTAAATGAGATAATATGCATACATTATCTTCAGAATTGGCCTCTTTCTATGTAAACAAGCTTTGTTGCAAAGACAGTCAATTTCACAAAGATCAGCACTAATAGCCACATACAGTCACACATCAGCGTCTCCAGAGAGCTGCTTGAAACTCTATTTTCTTCTAAGTTTAATTCCTTGCCTCAAGTTTCGATGATTTTTCTGCCTACTGAGTTCTTGGCACACGTTTATTATACTAACACGTTCTGTTCAGCAGGATAATCTCCACATATTAACAACAACACTTTATGATTTTAGAAGCATAGCTAACGTTAGCCTATAAAGAAACCACAGTGCAGTCACATGACTTCACGTCACCACCGCTAAGCTAAAGGCGGTAGAATTCTTGACAATAAAGCTGACTTTGACTTTGACTAAGCTAAAGGCGGCTAATGTTGGACGTGATGACGTTTAGTCGTCTCCTTTAGACACATAGAAGCTTCAGACATTCACCAGTAGGGTGTTTTTTTCGGACGTTTTTTATCGTAGAACAAAATGTGAATATCTCTCTCGGTTGGGACTCATTCCTGCACCTCTCCATGGCAACGTTGATATTCGCATTAGTGGCACACAAAAGAAAAAACTGCACTATGCTGTTAAACTTCATGGCCTTGTGTGTGCAATATCTTTAGAGGATTGGACCTTGAGATGGAGCAGAGAGATGGAGAGACGGAGATGGAGCAGAGAGATGGAGATGGAGCAGAGAGACGGAGCAGAGAGACGGAGATGGAGCAGAGAGACGGAGAGACGGAGATGGAGCAGAGAGACGGAGAGACGGAGATGGAGCAGAGAGACGGAGCAGAGAGACGGAGCAGGTGAAACACAGTTCCATTCATTACTGGCGCAGTTCCCTCTCTGCTCACGCTTCCATGTTTTGTTCTTATTGTTTATGATGACATTACTGAACTCAATCATGTTTACAGTGACTGTAAGAGACAAACAACAGCTGTGTGAAGACTGACAGCTGATTCTGCAGTTACCTAGCAACAACACGGCTGTGATGGGATGGAAACGCTCTCTGCCTTGTGTTTCAGGCTGTAACACAGAGCTGGTTGGAGGTTCAATTCCCTCCAAAGCTCAGCAAGATGAGCGAGGCACAAACATTTGTATAGCTAGCTTCAGTCACCGCACAGGGCCTTCCAGAAGCCACCGTGTCACTCTGAACAAACTCATGAATGTAGAGTGGATAAATATAGCAGAAACACACAGCATGTGACCAAGACAACTTCTGAGTCTCCATGCGACATGTTGGCTCTTTTGGTGGAGGCTACAGCTACCATCTTACATCTTATAAATAGTATTTCTGAATGTTTTGGCTATATCTCAATACCTCAATCATTTGAAACCCTAGCCCCACCACTCCTATGTATCTGTATCAAATCTAATCATTACATGGATAGACCCAGGAGGGCTTGATTTGATGTGAAGCAGTATTTTCTATGATCGGCGCATACATATTAAAACGCATTTCTGTACAACCCAGGTCCAATTGAACCCCTGCAGTTGATAGGCGGGTAAATGTGTGACTTATTTGTTTGTGTGGGTCTGTGACAGGGAGAGAGCAGAGGAGGAGCAAAAACGCTAAAGCTCAATGTCTCGTGCCAAATGTTACTCAATGTTCGCAATATAGTCATTTAATTCCTTTGACACAGAGCAAGCCGTCCCTCCGTTTTTTCTTCAAATTGAATTTATTGAAATCTCCAATATCAACGTAAGAGCTTGTGCCTCTTCGGGGGGTGCTAACACTTAACCATAAACGTTATCGTTTACTTTCTCCGTCTTTATATGTAGATATTACTTTTCTCCGTTAATCTCCGTCACGTTGCAATAACAACTTCCTGTCAACTGCGCTACCTCTCCTTCAAAATAAAAGCATGTCAATAAATAGGAAGCCAAGCCAAATTACACTTAAGACATATACAACTACAACGAAAGTAACAAACACAATGCGATATCCTTTTCAATTTCAAAGAACACAAAGTGGGTTACATTAACAAATAACTATTACATTACATTACATTACATTACATTTAGCTGACACTTTTATCCAAAGCGACTTACAGTAAGTACATTCGACCAGGAAGATACAACCTTGAAGAAAACAGAATCATATAAGTACATCAGGTTTCATAGATCCAACCATTTCAAGTGCTACTCAACTGGCTAATAGATAAGTCCTTTATTAGTATATAAGTGCTCTGTTAGTAACTATAAAACAACAATACTGCAGAATAACAAAATGAATGCCGTGAATAAACCGAAATACACGTGTTGAAGCGGTTCGCGCGGGTCGAATATTCGCTGCCGATTACTACCGAATATCCGGAGCCCGAAACATGGTATTCGGGACAGCCCTACAAGTTACATAACTGGATTTTCAGAATAACAGGCAACAAAAAGTTTCTGGGAAATGGTTGTTAAGATAATCTATAATGAACAATCTGTTAATCATTTAGTTTACAGGAAAAAGGCCCATCTATAGGCATTCAACTGAAGTCTTCAATAGCAGTTGAATACATTAGCATGTGTGCTAGTTTCTAAATAAGGTCATGAAATCTGGGATCATGTAAAACTCAGAGGAGACAGAGGATGCAACATATATGACTGTATAAGGTTTGAACATCTCTGCCACGTATGCTGTTTCAAGTGTATATGTTCGTGTGTGTTTATAAAACATGAGATTCTCTTGGTCTGGGGACATTTCGCGTTTGGCTGCTGTTGAAGCAACGTGATGTACTTCTTGCTGTTTTGTTGCGCAACCAAATAATAATTAATCTCAACTATATCTGTGTTTGTGTTTTATAGATCTCTCTCTGTATTATTCTTTCATGTTGTGAGCGATCCAATCCACGACATGGAGATGGTCTTTTTTGGTATTATCTGACGTTGTACATTTGAATGTAATCAATAAAAGAATCAGCACAGACTGTGTGATGTCTCTGTGTGATGTGAACCTGTTGAATGGTCCTGATCATCTCCACCTGTTTCCTCTGAGTGTTTCATCTGCTGGGTGATGCAGGCAGGATCGGCCCGCAGAGCTCACAGGCTGACAGCTTACATAAGCGCTGTGTACTCTGTGTATTATTCTCCAAACATGGCCTTAATCCTCACACTGGGAGAGATAAGTCTCCCCAAGGTGGGATTTCTGCAGCAGAAGAAGATTCTCTGTGATGCTGCTGCACGTTAACGTTTCTACCTCTTTGATCTGCGGCGTCACGTAAACCCTCAGCTGATCCACACCGACAACACACACATCAAACAACACACACACACACATCAAACAACACACACACATCCAACAACCCACACACATACATCAAACACACATACATCCAACAGCACACACACACACACACACACATCAAACAACACACACACACATCCAACAACACACAAATACATCCAACAACACACACATACATCCAACAACACACACATACATCCAACAACACACATACATCCAACAACACACACACATCCAACAACACACACATACATCCAACAACACACACACACACATACATCCAACAACACACACATACATCCAACAACAAACACATACAGTACATCCAACAACAAACACACATACCGTAAATTCCGGACTATTAAGCGCACCTGAATATAAGCCGCACCCACTGGTCGGTCACCAATTGTGGGTAGCGTGGCTGAGCTTCGCCGGAGAAGCCGGAGACGCCAGCGCCAGCCAATCAAATCCTGTTTCTGAAAATCTGACAGCTCAAGTCCTAGCCAATCAAACCGCGTCTAAGCTGGGAGAGATATCCCGCCGTTCATTTCTATATTTCATAAACAGATGGAGGATAAACTAATTATCGCCGTAGCAAATCACCCGGTTTTGTATGACCAGTCCCTATTAACTTACCGGGATACAACCGGAGGAACCAGGCATGGGGGGAGGTGGCAGAGACAGTGGGTGAAACGGGTAGGCTTTCGCCTGTTTGGGGATTTTATATCCAGTATATCCAAGCATAGCTTGCTAGCTATGTTAACACTACGTAAACGGGGCGGGACATTCATGTGATTGGTTGTTGGTTGCGGGGCTCGAATAAAATCCCCAAGCTTCAGACACGCCCAGCTCCAAGCTTTTTTTGAAGCTGTAGTGTAAGCCGCGATGTTCAAAGCGTGGGGAAAAAGTAGCGGCTTATAGTCCGGAAAGTACGGTACATCCAACAACAAACAAACACACATCCAACAACAAACAAACACACACACATCCAACAACACACACATACATCCAACAACACACAAATACATACATCCAACAACACATACGTCCAACAACACACACATACATCCAACAACACACACAACCAATGACCCTTTAAGTTATTACGTTATATAAGCCTTATCGAGAAAGAAAGAATACCTAATAAGTTGTTTGTTATTTTATTTGAGTTTTGCCTATTTGTTTTGAATATTGTAAAGGCCTCTTTTCTTTGTTGCATGTGTAAAAGTTTGTTATTTTATTTTGATCAAACACATCACATAAAATCATCTAAACCATCGGAGGCCAAGCAACTCTTCAACTGTAAGTAATTGAAAGGTAATAAAACAAGTTAAAAATGTCTGTTTAAGGCGGCTCGTGGCTTGAAAGAAAAACAAGGAAGGAAGCCACGACACACACGTTTGCATTCACATATAACTGCTTGAATACTGTTCTTCACTTGCCCCATACTTAATATAATGCATTTTTATACGGCTTAGTTGCATTCTTGATTCTGAATGGTCACGTTGGACATTCAGCGGTCTGTTATTTCTTGATAGCAGACTGTTGCGATGATCACAGAACTATGTGTGCAGTCATATCAATCCGCAGAAAGAAGCCCGGTCAATTTAACGTACAGTAAGCTGTGGCCCAAGAAAAACCTTGCGTGTTCATGTGGTAAAAGTGGGCTGATTTTAATTATACTGCTGATGGACATCTTAACCTATATCTATATTTATATAACTTAAGTAGTGATATTCATACCCCTTTCATCACTACTAACTTAGTAGCTAATATGCTAATCTGTAAAGCTGTAATATCATGTAGTGGAATAAAGAGGACCACATTTGCCCTGAAAACGTAGTGGCGTCAAAGTATACAGATGAAGCACTTAATTTCGGACAGCTTGACTTGAGACCGCCCCCGTTATAAATACATGTAATTATAATGAAGCCAGCTGCAATGGATCATTGAAAACCTGAAATTGAAAATCTGGCAACGCCCTCTTGGAAAATAGTGGGAGGGCTTGACCTTCCTCGAAACTGGGCGTAGGCAGGAACAGGTAAGCTGGAGTCCGAAATTAAGTGCTTCATCTGTAAAGTAGCCTAAAATGAAAATACAATTATTTTGAAACTGTACTTAAGAACTGTACTTGCACTTTTTACCACTGCCCAGGTGCATGCTGGGCTGCCGAAAGCTGGTGAAGATGAAGTCGTGCAGAGCTGTATTTAAACGTGTATATTCTAGCAATGTTAAGATTATAGAGCGACTCGGAAACAAAGCTTTTGGGAGTTTCTAGTATTCAAAACGGTACTTTAGACGTGTTCAAATGTGTGAGTACAGATGAGAGGGACGGGGTAATGAGTGCTGAGTCATGATGAGTGATTTCATCTCATATTTCAGATGTTATTTGCACTTTTTCTTCTCTTCGCTGCAGGACATACAGTTTCTCTCAGCAGCTCCTCTGACTAATCATGTTCAGTAACGTACTCCGTGAATCACACACTCACACACACGATGTATATCTGTGTGGTGACTTCCTCCAAAGGAATCACAGCCAAACATCGAGTCAGAGCGACAAACATGATCAACGTGACACTCTGAGAACAGAGTGCTGGAGGGAGGACGGCTCCTTGTAGAAGGATAGGCACTACAGAGTGCTGGAGGGAGGACGTCTCCTTGTAGAAGGATAGGCACTACAGAGTAGGGATCGACCGATATGGCTTTTTCAAGGCCGATACCGATACCGATTATTAGTAATCAAGGAGACCGATAACCGATATTTGGAACCGATATATATATATTCCCAGAGCTCTCAAGTCTCACGCATTTGGCGTGAGACACACGCATTTCACTCCATTCACACGCCACACCTTGTATTTCTCACGCAGAGATTTCTTTCCAGGGTACCGCCCACCAAGTTGTGCTGCAATTTTGTAAACAAACTAGTACAGAATCACTATAGCCACGCAAATGCGTCCATGATTTTCGATCTTTCCAATCGAGACGAGATCTCTCTCTCCCCGGTCTGTGTGCGAGGGGGCGGGGCAGTTTACACACACGCAGCTGGCATCCAGACGGAGAAATGTACCGGGTTCGACTGTCTTTCTAGTAGCTCTGTAGCCCCCCCATCCATGAGTAACGTTTCCACGTCAGGTATTATGTATGCTAGCAGCAACACACAGAGTTAACTACATTATACAAACATGGGTTAATGATTAGAGGGAACTGAGTTATTTATTTTGTTAAAGTTTCAGCTATTCTGTTCACAATTCTGTTATCACATTATTTAATACGATTTGTCAAAACATTGTTATTTCTTTTGATGTGAAATATTATTTATTTAATTTAAATAAAATGCAATGTTAATTTAGTTCAAAATGTGTTTAGTTAATTTAATAATATATGTATTTTTGAATCAAGTATTCATCTTTATTGTCTTCATTGTTAGTTTCCACATGCTTAAAACAACCTCAAGCTAAATCTAAAAGTTGATGGCTAAATAAGTGCGTTTGAGAAATTGTGCAAGGCATACAGTAATAGTCGATTAATCGTCTCATTAATCGATAGATTAATCGATTATCAAAGTAGTCGTTTGTTGCAGCCCTAGATGGGAGCCACCAACCCCAGTGCTGAAGGCCTCAAAAACTGCCACCAACACTTACAACAACAAAAACTGACACACACACACACATCCCTTCACTAAGAATGAAATTAATATGTTTTTATTTGTATGAATTTATGTGTCATTTATCAGATAAGACCACCGTCCCCACCCAAAGCCCCGCCGCTGCCAAAATCTCACTCTGAACTCTGTTCAAAACTTGAGAGCCCTGTATTCCAGTAAAATCAGAAAATCTTGGTGTCAAAATGTAGAATAACACAACTCAACACAACATCTTTGAAATGCATTTAAGCATATATTATGTTTAACTTTTAAACATCTTACAACTGTTTTCCTCTCTGTGCCCTTTTCTTTAGTGCAGCCATATGCAATGAGTTAGAGTCAAGAAGTGGGGCTGCAGGCTGACATGCTTAACTTACAATAATGCTTAATTTATGATATCAAAACAATGCCTGTCTGTCTAACATCCCAATGAGCTGCTAGCAACTGCAAAACACTAGTGTTAGCTAATGTTTTGCAAACTATTAAAAGTGAGACTATTGCAGTAGACCTAATGTTAGTCTAGTAGCCTCACTTCTAATATTTTGCTAAACATTTGCTAGATACATGTTGGCTAGCTAATGAGCTTCACATATCAACCTGAAAAACTGCGAGGCTCCACTCGCAGCCCCCCCTCCGCACCACTCCGCTGCGCGACGCTGCATGCACCCCCAACTCTGACTGACTTCCTGTGTAACTGGGAAACTGATAGAATTGGATCATAAGATCGTGGTGTGTTTGCAACTTCAGCTGAGGGGATAGGGATGTTTATTGAACTTCGGTTGTATAGCTCTGCCGCTCAGCGCTGCTGCTTGCTTCAGTCTGTGTCTGCGTTCTTTCGCACCTGCCTGTAATCTGAGAAGGTCCCGCCTCTCTGGCTGGCTCCCGCCCGGAAAATCTTCAGTGTTGATTGACACTTCAGTAATAGCCTATCAGATAGCGCTGTGGGAGGGACATTGCTCGTGTACACAGAATGGTGACTGCAGCTGCAGCCAGAGAAACGGCCGCATCAGAGCCAAAGCTTTATCGGCAATTTGATAAAAAAAAGGCCGATACCGATAATCGGTCAAATGCGGAATATCGGCCCCGATAATCGGCCAGGCCGATAATCGGTCGACCCCTACTTCAGAGTGCTGGAGGGAGGACGTCTCCTTGTAGAAGGATAGGCACTGGTTCCCTGAACAAAAAGCCAACGGGAGTTTGCCATTGGATTTATGAGTTATGGTGGTCGAACATTTAGCAAACACACGTTTAAAATATTTAGTTCAGACTGATTCTCTTTAATATAATCCTCTTCCTCTCCTCTCTCTTCTCTCCGCTCTCTTCTCTCCTCTCTCTCCTCTCTCTCCTCTCCTCTCTCTCCTCTCTCTTCTCTCCTCTCTCTTCTCTCTCTTCTCTCCTCTCTCTTCTCTC
>CALSBZ010038519.1:0-12437 GCA_943591055.1 Gobionotothen gibberifrons | reverse complement strand
ACTGCGCACAGGATGGCATATTGCCACAATGGTCGAATGATGCAGCTGGCAGTCTGCAATTTATATATTGGCATTCATATTTTTGTTTACTATTTTTGTAGATTCCAGGTTTATGTCAGAGCAGTCACAAAAAGGATTAGGCATCCTCCCATGTAACAGAAAAGATGTGGTTTATTTATTGAAATGCCACTGTAAACCTTGTTTTGTTGTGGAAAGCAATAGAGAGTTAAAGATCAGGAGAAGGAAACATGCTGTGAAGTACAATTAGTAGTAATGGTGTTAAAACCTTAGTAGTCATATACTTGACTTGTAAATATGTGTTCAGCATCACTTTCACAGCTTTATTGCAATTTTAGATAATGATATATATTTTACAGGTATGTGATACCATCCTGATGCACGCCAAGGAGCGGTTCTCCTTCACCCATGCAGCACCTCATCAGCATGGAGAGTTGTTCCAACAACACAGTGGGAAGTTCCCTGATGCAGCACTTGAAACGACAGTGCAAGACTGATAAAACAACACGGAAAACTCCTGTTTTCTTTTGCATTAAGTCATACTGGGATGTTTTCTGAAATTGATTGCATGTGGCACAGCCCTACCTAGAAACAAATCCACCAGCCGCCCTCTGTATAGAGAGATATATGACAATACAGTAAATAAGGAGATATAAAGCTTTGATTTATAAAGATATACATTTTTTTTAAATCTCATTGTCAAATACTTTTAAATAGTACTTTATATGCAATTTATCAGAGTACTTACAATAAACAAATATTTGCATGTCACCATTTATTAGAAGTCAATTTATAAATATCACCAAAAATAAATGTATCGATACCTTCCTACGCCCCAATTATGTTGTCCATAAAAGTGTTGATACAAATAAATACATTCCTTATTTTAATCCATATAGTTGGGCCAAAGAGCGAGGAGCAAGACAATAATCAACGTTTACAAAACCCGCAGAGATAGAAGTGAAGTAAAAAGTGAAGTTGAAAACGCAGCTTGGATATAAATGAGATTAAAACATGACATGTAAGCACAAATACAACATAACCTATAACAGCAGGCTAACTATGTTTTCACCAACATATTTGTCCCCAAATAGATTTGAGCTATAGCTAGAGGGATAAAAGGGTTTTTCCAGGGTTAAGTCTACAACCACTCATCCAGTTTGGAGAGAATTCGTAATCTAATACTCAGATCATCTAGATTCAGAAACAAAACATGGAGGGAGGACCCAAGTATGAAGATTAGATAGTGGAAAGAGCCACTGACTGATGATCTGCTGAAGCACCAGTTGACTGAAAGGACTATCTAAAGTACACAATTGTTTCATGATCTAAAAAGGTCCACTATGGTTTTAAAAGATAAATTGTGTTGGTTTGAAATCCTTATGTAATGTTTTAGTTGGAGTTAACTACATGTTTAAGGCCAGATATGTTCCTGTTCTGTCCCTGTTTTAACAGTCATTAGTTAAATGTCAAATGTGCCAAAAGTATATTTTTGGAGCATTTTAAAATCCCTCTTTTTCCTAACTGCAAAACAGACTTATCTGGAACTAGTGGACGGTTACATAAATGTATTCAATCCAATGGGATTACAACATTGGGTAACCCAATCCATTATATAAAAACTGCAGCTTGTAGGCAGCAGGTATCAGTTTGAGGTGTGTACTGGATTTAACTTGATAACACTTTTTTTACATTTCCAAAGATCATGGTTTGCAATCTTTTTTTATGAATTTCTCCTATTTCCTCCTCCACCTATTGATCTAACAACAAGTTAGGGAGGTGTGTACAGTGAAATAAGGCCAACCGGCCACATTGTCTTTTTTAAAAAGGGGCCTTATGGTTATTGGGGTTTCTCTTTCCTGTAGTGTGTTATACAGGTTTGTGTGCATGTAAATAGTCTTCAAAGGCTAACATCCCAAAGTTCCCCCCAGAGGGAGTTTCTCTCCCACACACCCCTCTAACATCGACACCTTCATCGCCTCTAAAAGGTCCTTACACACCAAACTGACACCAAAGAACACGTCGCCTCACGTCTCCTGTGTCTTGGCCATGTTTCGCACTTGAACACACCGCAAAGACTTCAGCCGACGGCCAAGTAGCACGTACGAACTGCGCATGCGTGATTGGCAATACTTCTCCTCACCAGCAGGCGGCGGTAGTGTGTATTCGTCATTCAAAAGAGGCAACAGCCAGAAGACAGACTGTGTGATACACAGAGAGAAGAAGAACAGACTGCGTGATATAAACAAACAACAAATAGCGTGTGCATTTTCACTCTACAGCGAGTAGCTCATGGGGCTTTCCCGAACCTTTGTCGAGAGCTGAAGTTAAATGAAATATCAGATTTGCCTTCATAATAGTTTGTTTGGGTCCCTCACTTCCGTTTCGCTTCTCATGCACTGATTCGCTAAGCTGAACAGCCAATCGGAGTGATTTCTTTGTCGATTCAAAATGTCGAATCGGTGGCGGAAGGTGTCGGCACGGCTGAAAAGACACGACGGTGCAGTACACACCAAGACACACCAATCTGAGTAGGGCGACCCGACGCTCATCGGCGGCCCGACCTCTATCAATGCCGAAAATCGGCTTGGTGTGTAAGGGACTTAAAGCACAAGCTGCTATAATCAACATCCTCTTGTATTCAATTGAATCCAGAGTCATGTCCTGTTGAACCCTTTCATTAGATTAAGACAACCTTATACGGCAATCACAATTATTGTTCAAGCTTTTTCATACCATTTACTGCATCATTCCAGATTCTCTAAATAAATGTTAAACTGAAACCATAGCCGTGTTCACACCGAGTACTTTTCACCCATACTTTTCGCGTTTAGTTCCGTTAGTACCCCTGATGTTGCGTTCACACCAAAAAAATAACTAAGTGCCGGGAACTTTTCACCCCATTTTTAGCGCCTGCTGAGAGCAGGCACTTTCCTGTGGAAAAAAAGTACCCCAGTTCTGATTGGCTGGGCGATTGCAAACCACGCCCCGTAAAAGTCTGAAATGTTTTGTAGAGCCGCCATTTTATTATCCTCGCATTAGCATTATTAGCATTAGCATTAGCCCCGCGCAGAAACGCAGAGAGACTAACTTATGACAACACAAAATAAAACATGGGAGCGGTGGAGATGAGGTGTCGGCGTTCTGGCCGTTTACTCGGAAGGCTTCAGTAGAAGCTGCTGGGACTCCCCAACTCCGGGACTTCCGGCCGGGGATTTTCGGCGGCAGTATACGCCGTGAAGTTGTTTTGCGGCCTGCCAGTAAACCCAAAGCAGAAGAAGAAGAAGTGACGTCCCCCAGGGACTTATTTCCAGTGTGAACGCTATCTGTATTTAGTGCCCTGGGGTATTAAGTGCCGGGAACTAAGTACAGCAAAGTACTCGGTGTGAACGCGGCTATTGACTCACTTGCATATTAAGTACCGCCCATTTCCACAGTTACCTTTCATTGAAGAAAAGGAGCCCTGAAGGGAGCACCAGTCTGTGGTTCCTGTTTGAAACTGGAATGTGATTTAACCACCATTGTTAATAACCTACACTAGACAAACCAGTTAACCAGCGTGAGTGTCTAAAGGACCAACATATTTGTCCTCATTATACAGGCTTAGCTGTTTCATTTCTCAACACTCATGTCGGAGCATCTTACAATCAAATTATATTCTATACAATCAATAACTTCATAAACCAAGAAACAGAGATTAGGTCAAATGTCAATGGGTCCATGACCCCTCAATGATCATGTTAACATTCCGAAAACAAAAAATATTTGAAAAAGGCTTTAATTATTTTGGAAGCATTTACTATCTGTAAGCCTGCTGCAGTCAGTTCTAGTCAACCTATCAATATTGATTGGACAGGATCAGACCAGAGAAAAAGAACAAAACATGTCTTAAAAAGGGACAGTCAGCACGTCCAAATAACAACTTTGGCTGGTCATGTGTGGGATTAGAAAAAATCTAATTGAGCTCCTTGGTGAAAAATGTACATTTTATTTATGAAATACAAGTCTAGGTTTTACATCTATACACTGCATTTACGTTGATGGCTCTAGCAACGTTTATGTAATAGCCTGCAAACAGCTGTGTTTAAAAGGGAAACAATTTAAAATATTGGTCGCATCTTCCTATCACTTCCTTTAAAAACAAATGCAAGAGCTAGCCAGATACAGACCTTTATGACACAAACAGGTCTGCTCATGGAAACACTGCTCAGTCTTTCAACAAAGACCCACCACATTAATAAAGTCTCTAAATAGCCATATTAACCTCAACAGACAAAATGACCACAATAACCCCGTGTACAGTGCTACTACAGTTTCATTTAGCAACATTGGATCCTGGATTTGACTGTAAAATGACTAAAGATTAAACATTAACAGTGCACTCCTGTGAAACAGTGTAGTCTTCTAACTGATACATCAAGGGGGACACAGCTGAGTGGTCCATAACATTCATTTTAACTGCTGATCACTATTTACACATTTTTGAACGCAACATTTCATTTTAGTACACCAAGATGCTGCCTATGCTCACATAGTCATTTTCCATATAAAAAGATGTGCCTATATCTGCAATCAAATGTTACAAGAAGGATATAACAGCCCTTTAAAAGCCTCTAGTGTTTCTTCTCCAGCATTGTCTACAGGTGCGATAAATAGTTTTGAGATAAATGTGTCATGAAGGAAAGATAACCATTGATTAATAGAGTGCGTGGGGATATTTAATGTGTGATATGGATCTTTTTGTCTGCAGTCAATCCAGTGATAGGCACCCATTTCAGAGGATTGAATTGATTAACTCAAGAATCATTGTTCAGCAATACAATGTAATCATGCGATGTTAGAGGGATGGTATTTCATATTTTCTTACAATCAATGGCCTCTTTATAGCGTTTCAAATCTGCTGCAATACAATTTCTGAATGTAGAGATCTACAATCCCATCAACTCTTGTTTGAAAATATGATCCTGTTTTACTTGGCAATTTAAGTCCATCTCAGAGAACGTCCTTACTGCCAGCCTTGGCCATGTGAAGGCTGTGAAAGAGAGCCAGACAGTTCAAGGGGACCGAGCTGGAGCATCCTTCCTTTCTACACACAACCTCGTCCAGAAACCCCCCTCTCGCTAACCTCACACATTTGAGTGACCGATATGCCTCTCTTACGCAAGTAGAAATTCAGTGAGATGGCCAGAATAGAGAAAGGAACCAACAGTGCATGTACAACTTTGAACAACCAGGCTGCAAAACAAAAAAGTGAATTGCATGAAAAAAAAGCCAAGTGACACAAAATACCAGGTAATTTACAACAAACGATATTTAACAGAAGACATAAAGGTGAATATGGTAAAGGGTTCTGAAATGTTACAACTACAAATAACAATAATTACTGTCACAGTAAATGCAAGGTGTTGTTTTTACGTTCATGTCAAGTTGAATTGATTTCTAAGTATGTGTTGGGTGTATTTCCCCTGTTTTTATCATTGTTCTGTTTTTTGTTGCACACATTTTTTTAAATGTTTTTCTTTAGCCCAGAATCTTTAATTGGACTGTTTGATTAAAAGGAGAAGATTTTTGTCTGCAATGTATGGTCTAAATAAAATACAGTACGACATTCATCACATCATAATTCACAAGTCACTTATAGGACTAATACTGATGACAAATGCGCATGTGACAAAAGTACCTACAATGATACATATCTCACAGGAAAGACAATTGATATGTATTGTGCATGAGCCTAAAGAGCAAAGTAGTGTTAGAGCTGTGTAATAATCAATCCTGTACATGTACACTGAAACACGAACTGGAAAAAAATACATTTGGGATGGTACTGCCACAAATAAGTAGGCTAGGGCTGGAAAAAGATGAGAGCTTATTACAGGTTGGCTGCAGGCTGACACATGTACAGTACTGCAGGTAAACTATGCCAGATACAGATGACTGTATTTCTTCTTTCATTCCCCAATGACGTCAGCACATTTTGAATAAACAAAAAGACACAGGTTTTCCAAAATACCAGACACACAAATACCTGATGGTAGCATTTTCAAATGATGACAACAGTTGTGCAGGCTGGATCCATTGGAAATTAACAAAGTACATGACTCAGTTAGTGTACTTAGTGTACTTAAGTTGAACTTCTATTCCACTATATTTCGCATGAAATTCTTGTCCTTTTGATAGTGATTACTAGTAACTTTTTAAATAAATAACAGGTTATGTGTATATATATTTATGTTCCAGGTCTTCCAGTACATAATGTGCCCCACATTGACAAATTCAATTATTTAAAAAATAAAGAAACGGAAATATATAATATTGTATAATAAACAACAGTTTTGAAAAAGCAATTCTTACAATGCGTACTTTTATTTTTGTTACCTTAAGTAACATATTGGACTTTACCGTGGGCTACAATAGAGTATTTTTAGACTGTGATCTATGTGGTCTAGCATCTGAATACTTATTTCATCTCTGACCGGATTCTTTGTATTTTAGTAATGGTATTTTAGTAATTACTAAAATTCTTCGTATTTTAGTAATGACGAACAAGCAATGATTTGTCTGCAGAAAATAGATGGATAATAAAAAGCACCTTTCCAAGACTAAAATGCTAAATAATCATGTGAAAATAAACAGATCATAAAAACAGTCATAAAAACGTTTTATGACTTTTGTTGTTTTTCTTCAGTCAGTGGGACGAGTTACCCCACAGCCCTGTCTTGTCAGAACAAGAAGCTATTTCCTGAAACTATTTCACAGTTGTGGGCTCTTCAGTTTGATGCAAGACTAAGGCTTAGAGGAGAACGAAATCATATAAAAAGTAATGCATGCATCAATTACATATCTACAGTTGCAGTGGACTTCAAACTGTTGGATGCCAGTTTAGTGTTCAAGCGTGTGCACGCTGTAGCCATATAAACAATACCTGTGAGTTTGCAACATGCTGCAATTTAAGTGGGGAAATACCGTTTTAAAGTAAGAAATATCCCCCAAAACGTTTCAACTGTATCCAGAGTAAGTGAACGTGTACTATTAAACTTACACTAACTATAACAGAAGGTTATTTCTCCAAAAATGTGTCCTTTGTAGACGGTACCCGAAAAAGCAACTCACTGCAATAAAACAGCTTAAATGTGACGTGCTTCACCAGACCTAACTCTATTAAAAAAAAAAAAACATGCACATAATACGATAGCGTATCGGGAAATATTAGTAATATTGCATAAAAAAAAACTAAAAGTGAGTCAAAGGGAGTTGCTCTTTCATTCGGCATGTAGCAGACATTACACAACACGTTTACAAACTTTACAGTGGCAACTTCTGTTCCAGCTTCCAGAGGTGGAGGTGTGAAACGAGGTGTGTTTGTTTGATATCAATGCCCAATGACGACCGACTCATGTGGACATGAACACTTAAAAAAAAATGTGTTGGACAAGATAAGTTTTGAATTGCAAAAAAATGAGTCACTGAAGAGTGACTCGTCTCCTTTACATACAGATTTAAAAAGTATACATGGAGGATTGCCAGGTAACAAAGAAAAGTTGGAAGGGAGGCCGCTGAGACTGCTCACCTGCCCGCCAGACGACAAGCTTCCGGGCATGAATGAGGTCCACCTGACCCTCCCTCACAGACCCCAACAGGTAGTCTAGCGAACACAACTTCTCCCTTCTCCCTGAGAAAAGACAGTCAAGACTGAACGCTTACCTTTTTACGCTGTTCAAAACCTCAGACGAGTGTTTCTCATTCACCTCACTGCCAAACATTGGGGTCAGAAAAGCGAACCGCCCTCTCACAACAGCGACCGAAAGCCTGGTCGAGCTGACTTCCTCCTCCCGGTGTGTGAGCTTCAGAAGGCTCGCGCAACCTATTTACACAAGAACTTTCAAAATAAAAGCCCTGCCCTTGAGCTCGTGCAAAAAGAGGCTGTGTTGAAATGTAGGTTAATAGAGGGCCGGCTCTAGACAATTGGCTGCCCTAGGCGAGATTTTAACTGGCGCCGCCCCCCAGAGAATCGTACAGTAGAAAAGATAAATATCAATAGAGTATGCAAGGAATACACAATAGAAATATAAAGAATACATGAAAAATCTCTACAAAGGACAAATACACTACAAAAACTGAAACGTATTGACATAGGCCTAGGTAATGTACATCAAAAAGGCTTCAAATGTATTCAGTATTGTATGAACATGTTTGAATTGGGGTGTGGACGTCACACCCTCTAGGGGGGTCCGGGGGTTTTATATCCATGTAACGGGAAGAAACTCAGCTAACTGATCATTATTTATTTCTTTTGCAAAAAAAAACACAAAGCTAACGCTCAGCCTCTGAATTAGCCACGAGCGAAAAAATGCTAATGGCGGTTGCACAGAAAACACGGTATAACCAGTGCTTGAATTGGGCCGGTACTCACCGGTACGCAGTACCGGCACTTCTGATTTTTACCCATGTGGTACCGGCACTTCTTACTGAGTACCGGGCTAGGTGCCGGTACTCAGTAAAATGCCGGTACTCAGCCGCCTGGCCTTTCATACAGATCATACTAATCCCCTCGATTGGTCGCGTGTCATTCAAGCTCGGGAGGGTGTGTGTGTAGCGAGCGAGAAAGCGTGCACACCGGTTACGTGTATTGTTGTTAGCATCTGGTGCTAGCTAGCTGCGCTAACGGATATAAGGAGCTGTTTCAACAACAAGGTGGAGGGAGAGTCCTCTGCTGTCAGACTGACCCCCTGATCCCACCGGGAGCGTCTACGCCGCGTTACGTCTGCGCCACGGGGTTTTTAGCGATCGCGGCCACTCTAGTCAATGGGTGCTATTCCACCAGACCCGCTACGCCGCGACTCGAAGCGTCCCAGAAGCTCCTCGCCGCAAGGAATTTCTAAAATATAGGATGAATCCTATTTTTGACGCGGCGCAGCCGTAAGGTAATGTCGGGCAGGCAGGAAGTGGAACGTTCAGACCATATATAGCATATATACACACACACTTTTGCAGCCCCTATCCCTCCAGTCTTTCAAGTAGGAGGAGAAATGCCAGAGTTCTCCTCCGGTTTACAGGCACTGTGTAAATTATATATATAGAATAATTATGATGATGAATGCATTTTTTTACCACTAAAATACAGCAACATATCTTTGATTCATGTCGTTTATAACTGGGATATTACAATTATTCTTAACTTTGTCTGTAGTCTACAACACAACAAAATAGGAAATAACAACAATAAACACGATGTAAACAGACACAAACATAAACCATGTAACTACGTAGCCTACTTGTAGAAGTACAAATGTCCAGGAAATATTCCAAAATCAACAACAACTGCGAGGCTGCACATATGACGCTCCGCTTCCACAACGTTTTGAAACGCGCCTGGTGGGTTACGACGCAGGAGGAGGTAGCAGCACGGCTCAGCCACAACGTAACGTAGCGCAGACGCTCCCAGTGGGATCAGGGGGTGAGAGGCTGATAACTACAGCTCAGGGGCCTCATTTATAAAGGGATATACGCTAAAAAAATGGCGTACGGCAGTTTCTACGCAATGTTTGCGATTTATAAAATACTAACTTGACGGGAAAACGTGCGGTCCTCCACGCAAACTCTAACCCATGCGTACGCACTAAGCACAAACACGGGAGAGACGAGAAACTGCGACACCGTTGGCAGAAGGAAGAATGGAGAGAAATATGTGGAAATAATACCATAAATAAAATGTTACGTCTCATTTATCATATAGGAAGAATTCATTTTCACAAATTGATTAAAGCCAATCTTAAAATGATCTAACAAACGCCTGTTTGAGACTCCTCAGTGCACACAAAAACATAACTTGGAGAAATAAATAAATACGGATATGCTATTTAAAACCACCTCGAATATGTTGTGTTATAAAATGTTTTCTCATAAATGATGCGGTAAGGAGGAGGACAGAATTACGTCTAAACTGACGCCGTTTTGCATTTCTATAGGTTGTAGGTACGAGCATGGTTATATGTTTAATACATGTTTAATCGTGTTTTATGCCAATTGCCAAGACTTGATAAGTCACTCGTAAAACACAGGAGGTATGGAAACTAAGAGCACCATATGTTATAAATTGTACAGCTAATATAACACAACACATTAGTTGTATTTCCTTTAACTGGTGAATATAGAGTTGCTGCGGAGGGAGGGGGGGGGGGGGGTTGAGATGCACAGGCTGCAGTGGAGACGCTGCGCACAGCTGATCGACAGCTGGGACACAAACCACCAAATACAAAAACATAAATCAGATCCAGTCGTCATGACTCCACTCCGGAGGGATTCCCCGATCATTTCTTACAGTTTCTCATCAAGGGGGGGTCTCCTGTCCCCGGTACAAATACACTGCCTGAGGAAGGCTATGTGGATTTTTTTTGTCATTAACTTTTTCGGACCACTTATTTATTTATTTTGGTGACGATCCGACCTCCATGCTGCTACTCTGGTTCAAACTGCATCCACCAAACAATATGATTTATCTTGACCTCCCCAAAATAACCAAAATCTGACACGGTGTGAGATGTTTTTTTTAGCTGTTCTGTCGTTATTTCCTGCTATCTTCTTCATGCAGTCAGTCAAAATGAATGAATGAATGGGCGTTTCTTTGACTATTTATAGGCAAATATGGGCGTTACGTGAAGCCCGCAAAAGCTGCACCGCATTTCGAGTCGGTTGTGATGTATAAATGGAAACAGGCGGAGGAAGTGCCATACGCACTTTCCTCGCCGGTACGCAATGTTTGGTGAATCGGAAAGTGGCGGAAAATGTATGGACCTATTTTCCGGATTTCTACTACGTAAGCAACCTTCCCACGTCAATCCTACGCACGGCGTTATACATGAGGCCCCTGGTGAGGTAAATTACTCTCGGAGTGTTTAGATAGTTAACTTAGTCTAAGTTATCTCAGTGGGTCTCAAACGGTTCGGTCACCATTTATGTAAACACATATTTCCATTTGAGGGTGTAGTGATTAGTAAAATATGCATGAATAATACAAAATAAAATGTTAGTGAACCAAAAACAAATAAATAAACAAGTTTCAACGTTTTTCCATATTGGATATGGTATGTTATTGGTTATGGCCATGTACTTATGATTTTATGATTATTTAAATGTATACAGTTCTGTTTCATATGGGTGTAGTCTCTTTATTTCCCCCTCAAAATGCACCAGATTTATGCATTTAAGTCCAACATTTTAAAAAAATCTTCCCCCCCGGACCCCCCAGGTCCACTCCCCAAAAATAGCACTTTACCACTGCACCCCCTCTAATCTCAGATGCAAGTACTGGCACCTTTTTTATTCCAATGTAAGCACTGGGTATAACACCCTCATTAATTATCGTAACTGCAAATCCAACCCATCGATTAGCATCGTGAGAGTACACAGAATCGATAGGTATCTATATCATCACTCCATGATAAGAACTTGCGACAATATTAACAAGAACATAGCCAAAACGGCAATAATAATAGATTTATTTTGTTAGCGCTTTTACAGGTGCTCAAAGACGCTTGATCAGATATAGTGAAAAGAAAATAATAGGTAATAGGCAATATGTTACGGTGAGAGAAGCAAGCAGGACCCAAATACAGAATACTCTGATAACACCTTTATTAAGGATAAAACTAGAACTTGGACAAAAACAGAACACTCACCGGTGAACTCATTCACAAACAAAAGACGAACCAACACTGAACACAGGAAGAGACAAGACTAAATACAGGGAGAGGTAATCACGAGACGAGAAACAGCCGGGCAGGGGAGGAGAAACACAAGGGCCACAGGTGAACACAATCAGACAATTAGACACACCAGGGAAACTAACGACAGGGAGGAAAAACACAGGGAGAGGGACCAGACAATACACAAATCAAATCAAATCAAATCAGGTATTATTTATAAAGCACATTTTAAAACGATTGTTGGTCGAGCCAAAGTGTTGTACATACAATAAAAATGCTTTACAATAAAAACACTTTACAACAAATACAACAGCACAAATACAAAATAACACACAGGGAAATGTCAGGAGTCATGCTCCGCTCTGACTAGAAGGCCAGAGAGAAGAAGTGAATCTTTAGAGTTGATTTAAAAACCCCTAGGGTCTGGGCCGACCTCACATGGAGGGGCAGAGTGTTCCAGAGCCTGGGGCCAGCAGCTGCGAAGGCTCGGTGCCCTCGGGTTTTAAGCCTGGTCTGGGGCACTACCAGCAGCAGCTGGTAAGCAGACCTTAAGGCTCTGGCTGGGGTGTAGCGCTGGAGGAGTTCGGCTATATAGAGAGGCGAAGTCCCTCCCCTTCGGGTGGGAGCTCGTGGGACCCCGGGAAGCGGAAAAATATACATTGAAGTCAATGGAGAGGAAAAGGTTATCTTTTGATCCCGTTTGAATTGTGCCAC
>CALSBZ010038517.1:0-20382 GCA_943591055.1 Gobionotothen gibberifrons | reverse complement strand
AAAGGGTAGCTGGGAGATGGGCCTAAAATTTGCGAGAATGGAAGGGTCGAGATTTTTCTTTTTAAGTAGTGGCTTTACCGCGGCATGTTTGAAGGCAGCTGGGACACATCCTGAGCCAAGAGAGGTATTTAAAAGTAATAAAATACTTGCTCCAACTGAATTAAAAACATCTCTGAGAAGGCGAGAGGGAATGCTATCTGAGCTGCAGTTTGTCGGCCGCAGGTGCTTGACCACATCCGAGAGAGAAGAGAGGGACACAGGCTCAAAGTGGTCGAGGACAGCAGGGCACAGAAAGGGAGCAGGATCTGGGGTAGCACTAGTGTGGGCTAGCCTAAGAGCAGATAAAAAACGTGAGGAACTTATCACAGAGAGTGGTCGATGGCACAATAGGAGAAGCATCACAGGGATTAATAATAGAGTTGAGGACATTAAAAAGAACCTGAGGCTTATGGCTGTTTTTGGAGATTAACAGCGAAATGTGCTCTGTTTTGGCTGCTTTGACTGCCGTCTGGTAATCTGAAAGACAAGCACGAAGGATTTCTAAGGAGACATGGAGTTTGTCCTTTTTCCATTTTCTCTCTGCGCGCCTGCAAGCGCGTCTGAGAGCACGAGTACAGTCATTTAGCCAAGGCTCTGTGAGAACTTTGGTGTGTCTAATCGTAAAAGGAGCAACAGAATCCAAAATTAGTGTACATGTCGAGTCAAACATGGAGATTGGCTCATCAGCATTGAAAGCACAGTTCACATCTAATTTACAGATCGGGGAGACATTAAAAACATCAGAAAACTGTGAGGCAGTCAAGGGGTTAATCGAACGCAGACTACGCTCAGGAGCACGTGATTCGACTCCTGCGGAAGGGATCGAGGTTGTAAACAAAACCGGTAAATGGTCTGAGATACGCGTTGTTACACAGATTTGATCCACAGATACAGACAGTCCAAACGATAATACTAAATCTAAAGTGTGTCCTTTTTCGTGTGTTGGGCCAGTTACGGACTGAATGAGACCGAATGAATCGAGGAGATTTAAAAAATCCCTGACCAGAGGTTTGGACTCGCAACACACATGGACATTAAAATCTCCGCAAATCAAAACACGATCATATTTCACCATGATCCCAGACAGAAAGTCAGCAAAGTCATTTATGAAATCCTTATTGCACTTGGCGGACGATAGACGACTGCGCAGAGTATAGGCGAGGCCGGGTTAAGTTCAAAAAGCTGCAACTCAAAGCTAGCATAGCTAGTTACAGGGTGAAGCAATCGGCATTGGAGGCTAGCTCTAAACACTGATGCTATCCCCCCACCATGGCCAGTGGTGCGGGGGGAGCTGAAGAATGTACAGTCAGGAGGAAGAAGTTCAGAGAACGGTGTATACTCGCCAGCGTGGATCCAGGTCTCCGTCAGAAACATAAAATCCAGATCACGAGAGGTGAAGAAGTCATTTAGCAGGAATGTTTTGTTTGCTATCGACCTAGCATTTAGCAGAGCCATGCAAAGTTTTTGCTCCGGGCCAGACGAAGATGTGCATGTTGGACGCCGCGCGGGCTGGGAGCAGTCGGACGGACACGAGAAGCTGGCAGCGGGCCCAGCAGAGGACACAGCTCCGGAAAGACGGGGCGAATCCATCGATCCCTCACCTGGCGTGCAGCGGGAGGGCCATGACATCCGAGGCGTGGATAAGTCCCAGAAGAAGCCGACATCAAGGTGGAACGCTCTTCCCACAACTGTAAAGGAAAGTAAAACTATACTTACCTTCAAAACCTCTCTTAAAGAGCACCTTCGGGGGAGAGCATTGCAAAACTGGCCCCGGTAATGGTACAAATCTCAACCTGTCGTACAATGGACAGCTCCCCCCCCCCATCTATGTATATACTGTAGTGCCGAAGGATATGGAGTCAGAGGCGGTGCAATTGAGGAACAAAGCTGGCTTTATTGAGCAGCAGCAAAGCAGGTGTTATCGGGTCGCAGCCCGGGAAGAGAAGAGAGAGAACTCAGGAGGGCACACAATATATAGTAAACACACAACAATGTCCGTGTGGGAACAATACCCCTAGCCTGTTAGTTCCTAGATTGAATTATGAACCAGTGCAGTAATACGTGGTCACCACAATACTCACATTTTAGACTCTGTTACTAACTGTATATCTGTAGACTTGGTATGTCTTAAATGTCCGGTTAGGATGTATTAGAACGAAATCTAAAATGAAAATTGTAAATAAGCCATCTGTATGTAAAAAAACACCTGTATGTAAATTGTAAATAAGCCATCTGTATGTCAAATATGTCTTATATGTCTTAAATGATATGATGAATTGGAAATGGGTGACCCTGATGTAAACAAGACGAAAGTCTTTCTCTGGTCTGCATCCCCTTAACAATTGTATGTTTTGAGCTGTACTGTACTGTACCCAATATACAAGCTGTTAATAAACTTTTCAATCAATCAATCAATCAATGGCAAAAAATATATAGGACATAGGAACAGGAATTGCCATTACAATATGAATATGTTTGGTGTGTTTTTTAGGTATATTTGTTATTGACCGAGTAAACGCTTTTATTTTGAAGGCAGTTTTTACATGCCTCTACCGTAATGCATAGGATATTCGCGCACTGCAATACAACGTGCGGGCTGGCTTGACTGTGTTTTCCGAAGTGGGTGCTGGCTTGACCACAGTCTGTTTACCCAGTGTTTCCTGACAGGAGACGTTTTATTTCACCTTGCTATGTGTTTTTAACGTATATTAAAAAACGGGGACATTTCCGGGGACAGTTTCAACCGGGGACAGGCCAATACAAACGGGGACTCGTCTGGTCACCCTGGCCTAGGTTAAGTAGCCTACATTGTCAGAATAAGTGAGAAATGGATTTAACTTCTGTCAGTCCTTCTAAATATAGGGGTACAAAGGGAAGTAACAACACACAAAATAACCGGCCGAGAGGAAACTGAATGCTGAAGCCACAAAGTGAGGTTTTAATTAATACAAAAGTAAAGAGGCTCACCAGCCAAATTGCAAAACAAACTTAACAGGTTAAACTAGGCCTCGCACAGAGACACTATACTAACACACATGCAGCCAGAGGAGAAGGAGAGAACGACTGCAGCCTTCCTCAGGTCCTTTATGGAGGCCCTGATTGGGGATTGGGAGCACCTGGGGACAGGCTGCACCTGGAGACAATCAGAGGGAGAGAGAGAGACACCCACAAAAAGCACACGCACACAAGCACCAATTGCGCCACGTAACAGACAGCTATATGCCATACATTTGTGCATACATTCACAGTAAATATTTATTCAGACCTGACCTTTTACTGTACAGGAAGCCAGGAGGTGTCCTTGCTCCCCACAGTAAAAACATCTGCCCTCCTGAATGCGCCTCCTGAATGCCCAGGAGTCAACTTTGCTCGACCCAACTGCATGGGCTCCTCTGAGACACTTGGGAGCACTCTTCTTTCAGGAGGAGCATCAGCAGGAGGTCTCCAGGCGGGACGATAGCTTGGTGTGTCCCCTTGGTGTCGAGGCAGTCGTGCCACTTTTTTTTTTTTTTTCTTGAACAAAGAAAATAAACAACACAAACACCTTACATCACTTTACAGCACATCAGTATCAATATACACCAAAGATAGTACATATCAGCAAATGTTGGAAAAGATAAAATAAAAATAAATAAAAATGCAGACCCTATACATCCATTTGAAAATCAAAACAGGGAAAGGAAAATACAAACAAGAAATGACAATAGAGTAGTTGTAATATTAAAATTAATACCACACAAACATCAGGATCTGGGATTTTTCTCAGGCAGAGAAATACCTTGTCAGGGGAGACCACCTCTGTTGAAACAGGTCTGTCATTAATTGTAATTGGGCAGTCAGAGCCTCCATCCCATATACCTCCTTTAATTTTAGTTTCCATTGTGCCAGTGTAGGTGCTTGTGGCTTCCTCCAATTCAATGTTACCATTTTCCTAGCAGTCAGGAGTATATGCAACAGGTACTTCTGGTTTCTATTACATACATCCTCTACAACCAGATCAAGTATAAAGTGACTAGGGTTGAGCGGTAGATCAATTCCCATAAATCTCCTCCTTTACCCCATGCCAGAAAGAGACCATCTTTGGGCAGTCCCAGAATCAAATCAAATCAAATCAAATCAAGTTTTATTTATATAGCACATTTATAAGCGATTATTGGTCGAGCCAAAGTGCTGTACATAATAAAAATAGCCTACAGTAGGGACACTTTGCAGCAAATACAACAGCACAGATTGTTCAGAGTATCAATATGAGAAAAACTACACCCTCTGTCCTTAGACCCTCACATCGTACAAGGAAAAACTTCTGCGCAAAACCCACAGTTTTAAAGGGGATAAAAAATGGGAGAAACCTCAGGGAGAGCAACAGAGGAGGGATCCCTCTCCCAGGACGGACAGACGTGCAAGAAATGCGGTGTGTAAATCGAAGAGATAATACATTTTACAGCCTATAGACCGAGTGTTTAGGAAATGCGTGTGTCTGTAATAAGAAGATGAATCCACGAGGATGTCAGCCACAATCCTGTGGAAGCCATCAGGGAAGCAGCACGACACGACCCAGGCAGGACCGCAGCGATAGGTTCAGCCACAACCCGAAGTCCACGATTGAATCCAGAGCTCAGGATAGAGGATCAAGGGCACAGGACTACTGCAAGATGATCAGCCTCGACTCCGGAACCCGGCGTAGATATAGATAAGAAAAAACAAGAAAAAGAGATTTGGCTGGGTTAATCTGAAACAAGAGAATACACAGACACAGACAGAGAGGGAAAAGGTTATTCATGATAACCCTCAAGAAAGATCTCCTGAACCTCCCCACGCAATCTATCAAGTCTGACCCCTCAAGTGTACAAGTGAATTTAGAATAGTTTTTCTTCTCTTATATGAGAAACAAGGGTATGAAAAGAAAAGCCAGAAACAGAGGAAGGGAGGCACAACGTAGCTACGTACATGCACTCCCCGTAAATGTTAAAACGAGTCAGACGTGAAGAAATAAAAAGCCAGAAACTGTAATGAAAAGGCACCACTTAAAGAAAAGTACTGGGGAACAAAAAAGGACAGGAGGAAAGGCCCAACGAGTCAACGTAAACACACTCTCCTAGAATAGTTCAAAGTAAACGGGGTAGGAAGAATATAGTAGGAAACAGAGCTGAAAAGGCGTCCAAGAACGCTTTCCCTCTAGTTCAGGGTGAAAATGTAGGATAAGAAACAGAGATAGGGAGCACAACAACCTATCTCTTCGTCAGAATGCACTCCCCCGCCTGTCTAAGCGACTCTGTACCCCATCCCCCTCTGCCAGACCTTAGATCGGCAGAGGGAGACGGGGAGGGACAAGCCCCAAGGGGGGGTTTTGGGTTCAAAATAAACCCTGCAGAGATCCAAAAATGGATAAAGAAGTAATTTACATGGTGAAATATAAGGTACTATATTTTAAGTAATCATATCTACTATTCCTATATTCGAATAATATTAAACAAAAGCCAGAGAGAAAAAATGAGTTTTAAGTGTTGATTTAAAAACCCCCAGGGTCTGGGCAGACCTCACATGGAGGGGCAAAGTATTCCAGAGCCTAGGGCCAGCCGCTGCAAAAGCTCGATGCCCTCGGGTTTTAAGCCTAGTCTTAGGCACTATCAACAACAGCTGGTCAGCCGACCTTAAGGCTCTGCCTGGGGTGTAGCGATGGAGAAGTTCGGCTATATAGACAGGAGCCAGCCCATTTAGGGCTTTGAAAACGAATAAAAGGAGTTTAAAATCTATTCTGAACCGAACTGGAAGCCAGTGCAATGAAGCCAGAATTGGCGTAATATGGTCACGCTTTTTATGGCCAGTGAGAAGACGAGCAGCTGCATTCTGAACTAGCTGGAGGCGTCTAATTGAGGCCTGGTCCATACCCACATACAGAGCATTGCAGTAATCCAGTCTCGAGGTAACAAAGGCGTTAATAACCCTTTCTAGGTCTTTAATAGATAAAAACGACTTGGTCTTAGCCAATAGTCGTATTTTGAAAAAGCAGGTCTTGACTACAGTGCTGACCTGTTTATCAAATTTAAAGGCGCTATTGAAGGTCACTCCAAGGTTCATGACAGAGGGGAGGATATTTGTATTGGGGGAGCCCAGAATGTCAACCGGGGAGACTGTTGGTTGGGGTCCAAAAAAGATAACCTCGGTCTTGCTCTCATTAAGGGTGAGGAAGTTTTGGCTCAGCCAGGATTTAATCTCTGTTAGGCAGTCCTTCAATTGCTGTAGTGAGTTGGCATTTTGATTGAGAGGCAGGTAAATCTGTACATCATCAGCGTAACAATGGAAGGGGATATTGTGTTTTGTGAGAATTGAACCTAGGGGCAGTATGTACAATAGAAAAAGGATGGGGCCCAGAATCGAGCCTTGGGGAACCCCACAAGTAAGAGGGGCTGTGGCAGAGGAGAAGGCACCTAACTGTACTGAGAAGCTACGGTCCGTCAAATAAGACCTGAACCATGCAAGGGCAGAGCCTGTAATGCCTACGGACTGTTCAAGCCGAGACAACAGGATATTATGGTCCACTGTGTCAAAGGCAGCTGTCAGGTCTAACATCACCAAGACAGCTGTGCTGCCTGAATCGGCGGCGAGGAGCAGATCATTAAAAACTCTTAAAAGGGCTGTTTCAGTGCTGTGCATAGGTTTAAAGCCAGACTGAAACTTTTCGTGGATGCCGTGCGTGATTAAAAACGACTGCAGCTGGGCGTAGACTACTCGCTCCAGGGCTTTAGATAAAAAGGGTAGCTGGGAGATGGGCCTGAAATTTGCCATTATGGAGGGATCAAGATTTTTCTTTTTAAGTAGTGGCTTAACCACGGCATGTTTGAAGGCAGCTGGGACACATCCTGAGCTAAGAGAAGTGTTTACAAGCAATAAAACACTTGCTCCAACTGATTCAAAGACATCTCTGAGAAAGCGAGAGGGAATGCTGTCTGAGCTGCAGTTCGTCGGCCGCAGATGATTGACCACATCCGAGAGAAAAGAGAGAGAGACACAGGCTCAAAATGATCAAGAACAGTAGGGCACAGAAAGGGAGCGGGATCTGGGGCAACACCAGTATGGGCCAGCCTGAGGGCAGATACCTTTTCCATAAAAAATTCAAGAAATGACTCGCAGAGAGTAGTTGAAGGCACAATTGGAGAAGCATCACAAGGATTAATGATCGAGTTGAGGACATTAAAAAGAACTTGAGGTTTATGGCTGTTTTTGGAGATTAACAGAGAAATATACTCTGTTTTGGCTGCTTTGACTGCCGTCTGATAATCGGAAAGGCAGGCACGAAGAATTTCTAAGGAGACATGAAGTTTATCCTTTTTCCATTTTCTCTCTGCACGCCTACAGGCGCGTCTAAAAGCACGAGTATAATCATTGAGCCATGGCTCTGAGAGAACTTTGTTGCGTCTAAGCGTAAAAGGAGCAACGGAATCCAGTATTAGTGTGCATGTCGAATCAAACAAAGAGATAAGCTCATCCGCACTAAGAGCACAGTTCACCTCTAATTTACGAGCATGTAATTCGACTCCTGCAGAAGGGATCAAGGTTGTAAACAGAACCGGTAAATGGTCTGAGATACGCGTTCCTACACAGATTTCATCCACGGAGATAGACAATCCAAACGATAATACTAAATCTAAAGTGTGTCCTTTATCATGTGTTGGACCAGCCACGGACTGAATAAGCCCGAAAGAGTCGAGGAGGTTTAAAAAATCCCTGACCAGAGGTTTAGACTCACAGCACACATGGACATTAAAGTCTCCGCAGATCAAAACACGATCATATTTCACCATGATCCCGGACAGTAAGTCAGCAAAGTCAGTTATAAAATCATTATTATACTTTGGCGGACGATACACGGCTGCGCAGAGTATAGGCGAGGCTGGGTTCAATTCAAAAAGCTGTAACTCGAAGCTAGAATAGCTGGTTACAGGGTGAATCAAGCGGCATTGGAGATTAGCTTTAAACACTGAAGCTATACCCCCGCCACGGCCGGTGGTACGGGGGGAGCTAAAGAAAGTACAGTCAGGAGGAAGAAGTTCAGAAAACGGTACATACTCGCTGGTGTGGGCCCAGGTCTCCGTCAGGAACATTAAATCCAGATCATGAGAGGTGAAGAAGTCGTTTAACAGGAACGTCTTGTTAGCTATTGACCTAGCGTTTAGCAAAGCCATGCAGAGTTTTCTCTCCGGGGTGGCTGAAGGTGTAGAGCGTCTCAGCTGACGAAGATGTGCGTGTTGTGAGTGGTCACCAATCAGGCCGCACTCCCTCCAGCAATACTTTGCTGTGGGGGTGTCTATACATTTGGAAATTATCAAGGGTGTCCTAAAGAACTGTGTCTTTGTCTTCCAGTCAAACTCCTTCCATGTATTACTGTTTATACCTTTGTGACAGCCCTTGCACAAAGTTTCACATTCCCCATCTTCAATTATAATATTCAACTCTAACTCCCATTTATTTTGTATGTGGAAGGTGTTATCCGGTAAATCCATTAATAGGTTCCTATAAATATGGGAAACATGATTCTTAGTCGGTATATTGTGCCTAATTATATTGATAAAATATGTTTCAAATGTTTGTTGTATTCTACTAGCCAGAATAGAGGTCAGGATTTTAAAATCCTGACAGAGAAGGTTTATGGGCCGATAACCCATACATTGTGTGGGGTCCTTCCCTTCTTTATGAATAACCGTAATGATTGCCTCTGACCAGGATTTCGGTGGGTCTCCTTCATCCAATGCATAATTATATACCCGACATAGGACTGGTGCCAACTCATTCACAAAAACTTTATAGTACTCCCCCGAGTACTCATCGATACCGGGAGATCTGTTATTCTTGAGGTTACCAATACTATCTATTATTTCCTCTACTGTAATGGGGGAACACATCATGTCAGCCTCCTCCTGTGACAATTTGTTTAATTCTACCGAGTCAAGGAGACGTGATATCTTATCCTCTTTCCCTTGTACCTCCTGGCCCTCATAGCTTTTTGTAATACACAGCAAATGCCTCTGCTATTTCTTTAGACTGAGATGTAACTTTCTTTGTGTCTGGATGTTTAATTTTAGAAACCACTCGGCTAGATTGAGCCTTGCGTAGTTGAAAGGCCAATAACCTAGTTGCTCTATTACCCATTTCATTTTTACGAATCTAAGCGCTCCCTCTGCAATATAGGTAAGTATCATCTAATTTTCATTTTTCAGCAAATCCAGTGTGACCCTGTCCCTCGATACTTTGTGTTCCCTTTCAAGTCTAGTTATTTCAGTCTCTAATTTAAGTCTCCTCGCCTCTTTGTTTTTTTTATCTAGAGGAAATTTGAATGATCTTTCCCCTCATTACAGCTTTTGAACCATCCCATAAAATAGAAGGAGTAACCTCA
This sequence comes from Gobionotothen gibberifrons, assembly GCA_943591055.1. NCBI lineage: Eukaryota > Metazoa > Chordata > Actinopteri > Perciformes > Nototheniidae > Gobionotothen > Gobionotothen gibberifrons. The sequence goes on along the minus strand of CALSBZ010038517.1, from coordinate 10,952 downwards.
CCATTATCATTTATATCAATATACTCCTTTAGGCCGTCACGTAATTCCTGTTGGATCAGGGGATCATTTAATATTGAGACATTAAGCCTCCAATATCTGAATTGTCTATCCTGACCTAGGTTCATTTTCATTGTGATGGGGCCATGGTCAGACAGTGTGATTGGTTCTATCTTACATTCTGTTACTCTATGCATGTCAACCTTAGATAGGCAAAACATGTCTATTCTAGAGTAACTCCCATGAACTAGAGATCTGTATGTATAATCTTTATCTTTGGGATGGAGACATCACCAGACATCTACCAAACCCAGTCCATCTACCAAACCCAGTCCATCTACCAAACCCAGTCCATCTAACATCCCCAGGGCAGTGGTTGTTTTCCTAGATCTGAGTCCCTTCCTAGCAGGCAATCTGTCCATGCTCGAATTTAATACACAATTGAAGTCCCCCCCTATCACAATAGTTCCCTCCTCTGCCAATTTGGCAGCAATTTTCTTGAAAAAATAAGGACAGTCCTCATTCGGGGCATATACATTTAGAAATGTGAATTTATCTTCCCCAATCGTGCCTATCACCATGACATATCTGCCTTCCTCGTCCTGAATTACTCTTTCACTGGTAAAGAACACAGACCTACTGAATATGATGCACTGTACACCTGTTCCACCCAGTCTCTCCTCAACTTTAAATGCTCAACTTCAGACATATGGGTCTCTTGTAACATTGACATTGAACATTTCAAAGCCTTAAGCTGAGAAAGTATTTTTTTCCTCTTAATAGGATTTCCCAATCCCTTAATGTTGTAACTAACTACAGTTATACTATCCAATATAGGTCTACCTTTAGTCCTTGCTGTCATTGCAGGGCCTTCTAATTAAACTGAAGATGTCAAGTGCAGGGTCATACATTGTAACGGTCCTATCTGCTGTAAAGGAGTAAAGAGTAACAAAAACGATAAACACAGTGTTAGAAACAAAACACTTCAAACTGGCTTCCAATTCCTCAACTGGCCTATGCAAAGCGACCAGTCCCCGTGTGGAGCCGGGCAGAGAGTGGCGGCATCTCTCTAGGATAAACACACAACGTGTAAGTGCAGCAGACCCAGCTCGTTGGCTATACTGCTGCGGCCCTAGGGCTGAGTGTGAATCACTCGTTTTGTAATGGCGCATTCACACTGCAGCGCGGAGCTCGCTTTAAGCGTGCCGAACCGTGCGGGGCCTGTTTTGGGTTGCGCTCACACTAGGCCTAGTTCCGCCCCGGGGATACTTTTTCGTCTTTTTTCTGGCCCGACAAATTTGTGGTTCTATCGAGGCCAACAAGCGGGGCCAACAAGCGGGGCCAACAACCGAGCGGAATATGCTAAACATATTTGACCGTGATTTAATTGTAATACACGTTTCAAAATGATGCCGAAGTAACAACATACTGATACCGGTTAGTACAAATCATGAATTAATGCTTTGACAAGTCTGCAGACAGACGGGAGGCGAAGAACCTTTTAAAATGCGTGATGCATCTTCTTATTACAGACACATGCATTTCCAAACATTCGGTCTACCTACGCTGTAAAATATATTATCTCTTCGATTTACACACGGCATCTATTGCACGTCTGTCCGTCCTGGGAGAGGGATCCCTCCTCTGTTGCTCTCCCTGAGGTGTTCTCCCATTTTCCCCTTTAAACTGTGGGTTTTTCTCCGGGAAAATCGGGAGGTCGGCTAAGCTAACGCAATGCTCCGACCGTCCACACTCACAACAACGGCCTATACAGACATAAATAAGCCAGCGACTGCATTCACCATGACACAGACAGTCTGTGGTTTGTACTTGTTTATAACTTTTGTCTAGTTTCTTAACAGAAATGAGGAGCTGTGAGCTTGAGTGCTAACAGCTAACAGCTAATGTTGTTTTTCTAGGGGTGCTCGTTGAAGATGACGTCACTGCTCCGCCTACACTGCGTTACTATAGTAACTGCCCCAGCTCCTAAACTGTAATGTGAGCGCAGCATTAAAGTGAGCCAGGCCTAATAAGGCCTAACCAAACCAAGCCAAACCAAACCAAACCAAACCAAACCAAGCCTGCAGTGTGAAAGCGCCATTAGTCAGTCGCAACCGCGGATCCTAACTCAAACGATCATTATGCTAGTAACGTAACATTCTGTACTCGGCAAAATGTAAACATAAACTATAGTGTAGGCTAATGTAAAATGTAATTAAATAAAAAATAATGAGCCCTTTACACCTATTTCACGTCTACACTCCATCAACTGACTATTTCTATTTGCCTCACTTTATGAGCTTCACATCACTTGTGCCTTGTACCGCAGAGTTTGCAACGTCACAAATAAATGGGGCCAATCTTCAGTCAGATGTGAATGTGTAATCTAACATTTTCAGTAAGAATAATGGACAAAAGGAGTGCAAATACAAATACAATTTATTGAAATGTGAACCAAAAGTTAATCAAACATGTTTTAAATAAAAAGCACATATGGACAGAAGGTGTAAACCTATTAAATGTATAAGTAAACACATTTAGTCAAATAAAGTGACAGACTAAGCCTGTGCAGTTGGTATCAGCTTTGCCCAGCATGGGCTCCTCCATCAGGCCTGGTCCTCCTCGCTGAGGAAAGACCCTCAGTCCTCTCCGGCCAAACCAACAGACAGGATGTCCATCACACGGAGGTTTCTCCCTGAAGTCTCTGCAGCTCTCTGGACACCACGCTGTCTCAATCCGTCCACACTGAATATGAGAGGGGAAAAATTAAAAAAAGAAATGCTTTTAGACAATAAGAAATATAAAAGTGAACCGTTGAGTTGCTACGTTTTTTTAGATTGTCAATACTATTACTGTATAACTAATATCCCAGGTTAAGAGACACCTTCAAATAAAGATTGGTCTTTAAATACATTTAGTTGATTTTGTCTTTTGAATTGTTTGTCTAAAGTCAAGGATCTAGAACTACTTATGCTGTTTGGAGGAGGCATCACAGGTAAGAGCACTAACTAGCTACCATCACATGTACCTTAACTTGACTTAAATGCATTAAACGTATAATTAAGTGATGGCAAAATATAAATAATAGGGCTGTCAGTCTATTAAAATATTTAACAACGTGTTTATATATATATCTATGGCCTACTTTAGGCTTCTCTGCAACTCTGCAGAATCCTATGGGTGACGTCACGGACCCTACGTCCATTTATATATACAGTCTATATGGTTATTACCAAACTTGTATGTGGGTTAGGCTACTGGAAGGGCACTTAAACCAATTTTGTAGAAATGCTTACTGTAGAACTATTCATTTCTTTATTATTAAAATAAACTAAATAAAAACCAAGGCAAAACTGATAATACATAGATACAAAGTACAAAATACATTAAAACAATATTACATGCACATAATAAAAAATGAATATAAGGCAATCACAGCCTAATTACATAAAAACACAATACAAATCTAAATATGTCTACTTGTTCAAACAGCAGGATGTGTTTATTGTATCACCTGATACATAAAGTATAACTTTTTAACAAAGTTAATCACAATCGGAAAACCTGTATTAGTTCACAGAGTAGACGTGTACATTGTTACAGTAAAAGCAAAGAGGCAAAACAGCACCATATCAAATAACTGTAGAAACAACCTGGGACAAGTGACACCGTTTTGCTCATCTTGTGGACAATCTCTGGAGTGTTTAAAGGACACGGACCAGACAGAAGGACCAGATATCTTGCATCATTGCGTGCAATATTTTAATGACGGTCACTCGTATTCTGTAATCGTGGACATGTTGTCTACCTTTCACGGTGTAAAAATCAGTTTGCGGACTCTTAAAAGCAAACTGAATCAAGCCGGGTTTTACCGCAGAAAGGGTTATTCCTCTCAAATCGCTGTAATTAACGCCATCAGGTTGGAACTTCGTGGACCTGGACAATTGTTTGGATACCGAACAATACCGAACAATGTGGCAGGTACTAAAACAAAAGTACAGTCTTACCGAAACCTCGGTGTCACGTATGGCACATCCATGACTAATCGACTAATTGACTGCATGTCTGACATTAGCATCACAAAGCTAGCGCAATACTACACTTACTTTGTTTAGCATTTTCCAGCTGTTTCGATGTCCCCTGTGCGCTTGGTACGCCCGTCTGGTCCGTGTCCTTTAAACACTTCAGAGATCCTCCACACAAAAGGCAAAACGGTGTCACTTGTCCCAGGTTGTTTCAACAAAACGGACAAAACATGTTTACCGAACGTAAACACAGTCGTACCTTCGGTCTTTCCGCCAAAACAAATTTAAATTTGAGCCAATCACGTGACGTCACTTCCGGTATGATGGACATTCCCTTTCCGCTTTGATTCTGGTTTGTAAATGTGTTTCGGGAAATGTTAATGTGTTTCGGGAAATGTTAATGTCTTTCGGGAAATGTTAAAGTGTTTCAGTTATGGTAAAAGTGTTTCGCATTTTGTTAATTTGTTTTTGTTAATGTTAAATTGTTTTGTCCTTGGTAAAAGTGTTTTGTAAAATGTAAATTTGTTTTTAGCTTTGTAAAAGTGTTTTGCATCTTGTTAATTTGTTTTCGTTAATGTTAAAGTTTTTTTTCCTTGGTAAAAGTGTTTTTGCTAATGTAATTTTGTTTTATAAAATGTAAATTTGTCTCAAGCTTTGTTAAAGTGTTTCACACTTTGTAATTGTCCATTGCACTTCCCAGCCACCGTAGATAGCAGTCCGATAGTCAAAGTAAAGGTATATGTTGCACAGTTAGTATAGATTTAATTACGAGTTAGAAAATATTTTAATTGTATTTTCCATACACGAATTGCGATGATTTGTTAACACAATCCATAAAACCACATTGGCTTCCCCCGGGACACTGGGGGCGCTGTGGTTGTCGTTCGGCAGTAATGGCGACACACAAAGAAGAAAGAACGAGAACCCAGAGCCGTAGAATCCCTCATCCGCGCTGAGAAAACCCAAACGGCAGCAGTCTGCGTCGAAGGAAAGATCCTGAAACGGGTTAGAAGTCTTTGTCGAGGCCGCCCGGTATAAAAGGTAACAAAAAAGCATATACAAAGTGGCTCGATATTAACAGCAATATAAATGTATATTATTATTTACTCGTCCGCATTTACTTTTTGTGTAAATGTGGTGAGCGATGCTTTGTGTAATGGCGTGTCTAGACTAGAAAGCGAACCAAAGCTAACTGCTAGCACTAGCACATTTGCTAAAGCAAGACCAGTAGTTGTGTTTAGACTTAAACCATGCGCTACTTTATAGCAATACAGCTCAATGAAACGTTTAATGTTAAATTAAGTTCGACAACGCCTGTAAAAGAACCAGTGCATTTAGAACTGTGCCTTGTCAATAAGTCATCCATTTTGCAATGAAAGGGCCTACCTAATTTACCTCTGGGACTTACTTGAGTTTCAGAGAAAAGGAGTAAGGCATACTTTATAACACTGAATACATTTTGTATAATTTTTTTATTTTTTATTATTGTTCTTAGACAGATCTTTAACAATGGTGAAGATTTTTGTGGGGAACCTTCCCCGAGAGGCAGACCAGGAGGAAATCAAGGCTCTCTTCACCGAGTACGGCACGGTCACAGAATGTGCGATCATCAAGAACTACGCCTTCATCCACATGGATGACCGCAAGGCTGCCACTAAAGCCATTAAGAATCTGCATCTGTACAAGCTTCACGGCACACCGATCAACGTGGAGGCCAGCCACGGGAAGAACCAGGGATCTATCAAACTACATGTAGCCAATGTAGAGAAGGGAGCTGATGACGAGCTCCGCGCTCTCTTTGAAGAGTACGGCACAGTCTCAGAGTGTGCTGTTGTCAAGAATTTTGCTTTTGTACACATGGTCAACTCTGATGAGGCCATGGATGCCATCAAGGGACTGGATAATTCTGAATTTCAAGGTAAAGCACAATTTGTTAAATAGTATTGTTGTAGTTGTCTCATTTTAAATCTGGTTATTTAAACTTTTTTTCTTTATCTGTGTTTTTTCTTCCTATTTAGGCAAACGCATCCATGTCCAGATTTCCAAGAGTCGCCCCAGACATGACGAACGGGACGACTACCCTCCTCCTCCCCCAGACAGGGGAGGCTATTGGCCTCCTCGTTATCCAGGAGAGAGGCATGAGCCTCCCCCTCCGCCCAGCTACATGAGAGGGCGCCTCAGCCACATTCCCCCAGGTTACCCTGCCCCTCCTCTGCCACCCCCTCCCCCTAGACGAGCCGTTTATCCCGAGCGCCCCTATGAGGGTGAGAGGGACAGATATGGTGTGGTAGATTACTACGAGAAGTACAGAGCCCGTCCGTATGGCATCCCCTCATACGAGGACCAACGTGGCGGTGCCCCTCCTCCCCCTCCCCCTCCATCCGTCGTCCGAGACCGCCTTATGACCTCGTCGCACGACCCGTATGACCGTCGCCCCCTCCCACCTCCCCCTTCCTCGTACTACGCCCGAGACCGCAGTCCCCTAAGGAGAGCGCCTAGCGCACCAATGCCCCCTTCCAGTAATGGCTACTCCTACGAGCGCTCCCGACTCTCTCCCGTTTCCCGTGTTCCAGCATACGGAATTCCACGCGCCAGGGACCCCTACGCAGAACGGCTGCCCCCGCCACCGCCTGCACGCTACGCTTATTAAGCCCTGGCATGTTAAGGTGAGAATAGGCCTGAGGTAGACTGGTTTTTGTCATACATTTGGTCCCTGAACAGGCAGAGGCTGTCCTCCAGATCTTGTTGGGAAAACAAGGTTTGAAAAAGCATGCGTACAAGGTGACCAAGTTTCGTTGGTAACGCATAACTCAAACATAATATCAGTTTAAATGTGTGCCATAATCCGACAAAGACAGAGGTCTGAGAACCACTCGAGAAGCAGAACTCCACGTAGATAACTCAGAAGGAACAACGTGCTTTGAGACACCACTTGCAGACGCTTCATTTGTTTCATCTGCTCTTTTTTCAGGATCGTCGTCCGACTGCGTCGCCGCTCGCCGCCTCCTGATGCTCGTGACACTATCCTCTTCCCGTCTGTGGCTGAGCGCGTTGCGTTCTACTGCGATGCTCACAGGAGGAAATGAATTGCCGACGTCCACGTCTGTTTTTATTATTTTGGGACAGTTTTTACTAGTTTTTCTCCTCCCTGATTGTTTTAGTTTCTTACTGTGCTGTAGCATTTTTTTTTTAATGCTTGACGATGAATTAGGCGGAGTTTTTTTATTTGTACTTTAACGTAAAAAAAAGATTAGTATTCTGATGTTGTGTGTGACCTTAGAGAGCTGAATAATTTCAGCAGCAGTATAGGCGATACTTGTGTACATCTGTAGATTAAACTGAACTGTATCATGTTTGGTATTAAATCTAATCTGCACGTTGGTTCCATTGTGTTACGCTTTCCCATCGCAAAAAAAACAAAGCTCCATATGGCGTTGCTGAACACTTTTTAACTGCCCAGACAAATGTAAAAAAAGTATGTTAATAGGAAAATTTCCGCAAAGCGTTCACATAAACCTGTCCATTGTCGAACTTGTTTTTAATAAACGGATTTGTGCAGTAATGTTGTCCACAGATGTGCCCAAAATCATGCCCAGCGTTAAAAAAAAAAACATCACTGTAACCGCTTCAAATGATTCGCCAACTCCTAAGATCTTTCGAAAAAATAATCAGCTCTAAATCATAATCAATTTATTAACGATGTCACATAAAACAAACTTGTTAAAATCGTCACGCTGATTAAAGAAACATCTCTCCACCTGTCTAAAATGCTGAAGCTTTTATCATTCATGACCTAACCTGTCCCCTTCAGTGCCCAAACTGAAACGGGTTCACTTGGAGTAGCATCTGGAGACCTGCAGAGGCAACAGGTAAGTCCAGGGCTTTCAGGACAACGGAAGTATAAAATACTGACAGCACATGCTCACATTCAATATTTATAGTTTAGGCCTATTTACTACAGAGGTTTGTACTAGTGGAAATCTAGACAATTGACTAGTGTTAGTTTGGTTGTTAACAGCTGTAAATCTGCTCTATATCACCAGTGTTGGCCGGGGGAAAAAAGCTACCTATATATTTGACAGTCCTTTTTTTTAGGCAGTGGCAGTGTTTTCAAGTCCAGCAAGGATTAAATTAAGAGGAGCAGTCAGACTAGCTTGTTTTTGTTGAGCTAGAAAATAGTTTGATTTGACATAAAGGACTTGAAACACAGAGGTTTTACATTTTTACATCCCCAGAAAACATGAAGTCGATTAACAATACAATGGATTCGCAACAATAGCTGCTTTTACACAATTTTCATTAGTTATTTGCATTGTATTGCTGTTTTGGAAACTGAACTGCATGAATAAAATACTTAAAACAATAACATGGAGTCAATGTTAATGAATGTTATTTATTGTGTGTCTTTTTTGATAACATTTCCTTGTTCAATTTTGAGAAACACAATGGATATGTTAGAGTTTATTAAAGTCCAGAATCGGCAATAAAACAGTGATTTATTGAATTTACAAAACAAGATGACAGGTATATAAAAGGTCACCCTTCTTCTCATCCAACCAAGAAGCTTTTTGGAAACCTTTTTCCCTAAAATATCTTCTAACACAGGGGTGTCCAAACTTTTTTCACCGAGGGCCACACAACAGCATAATTACACTTTGAGCTGCGGTTCCTCTTAGAACTGTCACTTGATGCTAGTAATAAGCTAATAGCCTACAGAATCTTTACAAAAAAATGAAACTTAATATAATTTACCTCACTCACTTTCCCCTTTTTAATATATAAAGTTTAGTGAACTGACTTGAGAAAGCTGATTTGTAATCCTTTTTGTCCTTGTGATCAGGACATTGAATAGATTCAAGATTCAAGGCTTTTATTGTCAGTTGTACATAGCTACAGTGTAGATATGTCAATGAAAATCATAGGTCACAGGCTCCTCCAACAGTGCAACACAAAACATAAAAGAGTGCAATACAAATAAAATAGAAATAGTGCAAGGACTGTATACAAGTAAATAAAGATGGTTCCCATGGATAGTAATACTGTTGTCATAGGAAATGAAACCAAGCTGTTTATTTGGAACTTTATTATTGCTTTTTAAGTCTCTAATACGAAGCCATCTAGTGGATTTTGTCTGTTTCTGCTGTACAGGGGACAAAATAGCACCCATAGTAACAGATCCAGGTGTTTCCTGAGTTTATGTGGTGGCTGAATAAATAGCATTTGGCTCCACTTCTCTCTGAGCTGCAGACCGCTGGTTTCCTTAAGACAGACGAAACATCACCACTGCATAGATCAGATCATCTGAGCCCTGAACCTGTGAAGACAAACATTGTCAGTCACTCCTATCAGGTGGCATATCAAGAGGAAATATAAACATTTCAAAAATTAACTTTACCTCTGTCGGTTGGGGATTCTGTTCTTCAACATTAGCTAAAAGAGAGAAACAAGATGTAATATGGCTGAACTATTGCCATTGATACATTCGATTATGGGACAATGTGAAAAAAGGGAGATTAAAATTACCTTTCTGAAGTTTTTAAATTTGAACAGCCATACAAATGACGATCACAATGAGGAACATGATCACACTGCACAGGATGTAACTCAGCAGCTTTGTACTCCCATCTTCTACAATGAAAATAAATAAATAATAATCCACTGTGTGTGTATGCCTCTAGTTGCTTGAGATCTGATAAATATAAAATCATCATAAATATAATCCAAAATTATGACTGAACATTGCACATTCTTCATAAGAAAGACCCAATCTTACCTTGCACATCTAAATATGTTGCTTCAATAATAAGCGGCTGTGAGCTTATTTTATATCCACAGAAATACAGTCCAGAGTCAGACGAATTCACTTGTTTGATTTTGAGAGAAATAGTTGAGAGATTGGATGTCATTTCAAATTGTTTCCAGCCTGAAACACACAGAGAAAAACCATTTGCATACACAACAACAGGAATTATATTGTTTTGTTAATAATACAGTATATTAATGATATACAATGCAGTCAATGCTGTGGATTAATAGCAGTATTTACTGAGGCTGCAGAGGAGTACAACTGCTATCACGTTGGAGTTCCTCATTTTGCGTTTAACCGTGGCAATGCTGCTTTATAACTCTAAGCCCCCGCCTGACACCCAAAACCTTAAGGTGTGACTGAAGATGTTAACAGTGTGACATAAAGTTACATCTATGTTTTTTGTTTCTCTTCATATAGATATGAGCATTGTGTGCAGTGTAAGGGCCATGATGTTGGGATGTCCACTCAGTCATATTATTTAACATAAGGTTATTTCAAATAAAAGCTTGTCAGTGCTCTTTCAAATCTTCCATTTTGTCATCTGATACTTTATAAAAAATAGATTAAAAAAAAGACCCACATTTATGTTCAAGTTTTAGACCAATATCACTTATAAATTCAGAAATTAAACTTTATGTCAAAGTAATAGCTCGATGACTGGAGAAAGTCCTTCCAGCATTAGTTCATTATGACCAAGCAGGCTTTATGAAAACCGATTCTCATCAGATAATATCAGGAGACTACTGCATGTTATTCATTTTGCAGCAGACATAACATCGCCTTGCGCCGTACGGTACTATCAGTTGATGCTGAAAAAGCTTTTGGGCTTCCGGTTTGACTAATGGAGGAGTAGGTCGCACCCCGGGAGAGCTCTGTTGAAATCCTGTCTAATATTACAGTATACTCACTTAATTACGACAACTAACGTGTGCAAACGTGTTTAAAAGACAAACGAACATGGGGAAACCTAATAAGAAGCAAAATCAGCCTGCAGACGACAAATCTTATGAGAGTGACACAGGGGACCGCATGGGAGCTAGCCAAAATGAGGAACATGCAGCTAACCACGCTCCGCTAGCTGACATGGAGAAACTTTTCCTCTCAATGGAGGAGCGCATTAT
>CALSBZ010038516.1:0-34484 GCA_943591055.1 Gobionotothen gibberifrons | reverse complement strand
CTTTGAAATCTCGGAATATGATCTGCGGGTGGCCAAGTGGATACAGGCCTGTGCAGTTTACAAAAGGGTAGAGTGAGGTGAAATCACAATAGTGAACCAATTCATCTTCCGCTGCCGTGTGTCTCAACTTCACTGCACATGTCCTACCCCCGTACAAAGCATCCCTAGGGGTCAGTGGCTCTGGAGCTTTGTATTCCCTGAGGAAAGCTTGCAAATCTTGATTGGATTTTTTCAACTCGCTCCATGTATGCTCTCGCATAACGCCGGGTTACGTATTGTAACCCTTGTTATATTAGCACAGGCGGAGCCCTCTACTGGACTCTATGGGTACTACCTTATCATGCAAGCATTCACCTACTGAGATTTCTATGGACGTAGCCGGCCCCGGCGGGCCTACCTGAATGCGTGCGCATCTCACTTCCGTATAAAAGGAGGCCTCGCCTCCTGACCACTATCCTACACCACTCTTCAGCGAGCGGTATAGGACAGACAGTGCCCCAAGGTAGAGGGCTCCGCCTGTGCTAATATAACAAGGGTTACAATACGTAACCCGGCGTTATATCTCTCACAGGCTCCGCCCTCTACTGGACTCTATGGGTACAGTGGGCGGAGCCCCGATGTATTCACGCACTGTCGTCCAGCACACCGTTCCACCTCACTGTCCCTGACTGGCTTTAGCAGCCATTGCGCCTCACTCACCTCTCCCTCGGTTGTAACCGTGGAGAAGTCTGGGCTGCGGCTGATAGAGCACACCCTGACGCGCTTGCCTCGCGAAAAAAGTGTGCTCGAAAAACAGTGCTGAGGGCCCCCCTGCGTCCGCCTATAGGCACGGACCCCCATGGGACAGGCTCTCCCTGCCTGCTCGTAGGCGTGTGCAATGCCTTCGCAAAGCCAGCCTGCCAGGCGTTTCTTGGACAGAGCTTTTCCACAGTCACCCCGCCCCCGAAGCACACAAACAGCTGTTCAGTGCGTCTCAGGGTAGCTGTGCGCTCTACATAACATGCTAACACGCGCACCGGGCAGAGGAGGTATAATTTAGCTTCCCTGGCCCCACCATGGGGTGGAAGACTAAATCCCCCCAACTGAATAACCCTCGACCTGAACGCACTCCTTAGGCTCTTGGGCACAAAGGAGGGGTTTGGTCTGAGTGTCGCGCCGCTCCAGTCACCCCGAATCAGTAAACAGCTCGGGTGCACCGACAGAGCGGTTAACTCGGACACTCTTTTGGCTGACGTTTAAGGCAAGTAGCAATGCTGTCTTCCACGACAGTGCTTTCAGGGAGGAGAGCTCCAGAGGCTTAAATGGTTCTGTGACCAGAGCCTCGAGCACCAGCGGCAGGTCCCACTGTGAGGTGGAGGCGCGCACTACTGGGCGCAGCCTCCTGACCCCCTGTAAAAACCGCAACATCAGTGGATGAGAAAAGGCTGACCTGCCGTTGAATCCCTCATGACAGGACGAGATGGCTGCTGCATACACTTTTATAGTAGAATGAGCTAGTCCTCTGTCCACCAATAACTGTAAGAAGGACAAAATAGAGCCAAACTCACAAGATAGGGGCTCTATTTTCTGCTCCTCACACCCTCGCTGGAATCCCAGCCACTTTGGCCTGTAACAGGCTGTGGTGGATCCAGCTCTAGCTGCCTGGATAGACTGAATAACGCTATCAGACAATCCACCCTGTCTCAGCCTGTCCCTCTCAGGAGCCAAGCCTGAAGAGGACGGCCCAGAGTGGGTAACGCCCCGATTGCACCTGCCTCTTGAGACATTGCCCCCCAGAACTGGGGGATTGCCCAGGGCTGGCCCACCTTCATCTGTGTCATCTTTGAGTACCACGGAGCCCCGACGCGATCTGGCGCTACCAGAATGACTGCCAGACGTTCTCGCCTCACTCTCCCCAGGAGAGGGAGAATGAGACGCAGCTTCTTTGGCCATGGCTTGTGTGCAAACACGTCCACCTCTAAAGGCGGGTCGTCGCTCAGGGCCATGGAGAACCACAGGGCACAGTGGCTGTTGCGCCGGCTGGTGAACAGATCCACTTCCGCTCTCCCGAACTAGGCCCAGATCTGCTTCACCACCTCTGGGTGAAGCGTCCATTCGCCTGGCAGGGGGCCGCCCCTCAACATGAGGTCGGCCCCCCTGTTCTCCAGTCCCGGGATATGGAGGGCTCTCAGAGATAAAACCACCTCTGATGCCCACAACCACAGCCTCTCCGCTGTGGCCAACAAGGCGGCGGAGCGGACTCCGCCCTGCCTGTTGATATAAGCCACTGTGGTGCTGTTGTCGCTCCTAACCAGTACATGTCTCCCTTGAATTAGGGGCATGAAATGCTGGAGGACTAACACTACCGCCCGTAGCTCTAGGAGGTTGCTGTGTCGAGACTCTGTTAGAGCCCAGCGCCCACCTATAGCCCTCTTCAGGCAGGTCCCTCCCCATCCTGTTCCCATGAACACTGTGATGTAGGAGGTTACCCGTCCCAGTGAAGACCCCCTCCGGAGGTGCCCGGGAGACCACAGAACCGGAGGTTGCCCTCCACTGAGGGGGGGATGGTCACCAGCCGCCGTTTGTGCCTCTTGGGATCCAAACGCAGGCTGGAGAACCACCTCTGCAGGCGGCACATATGCAGTAACCCCTGCGGGAACACAATGTGAGCAGCCGTCATGAAACTCAAAGTCTGCATGACAGTTAAAGCTGTCACTGTCGCCCCCTGTCGCAGCCTGTGAACCGCCCGGAGAAGGGACGCACTTCTGCCCTCTGACAGGGTGGCACGTAGCGCGCCTGCATCGAGCACCACTCCCAAATACAACGCCTGTCGGTGAGGTATGGGGGTGCTCTTTTCTCAATTGATCGCAAAGCCTAACTTGGTTAAGTGTGTGATCAATTGTGCTGTGCAAAACCTTGCCTGTTCCCTGGACCCGGCCATGACTATGAGGTCGTCTAGGTAAAAGAAAAACTCTCATGCCATGGGCGCACAGCGGTTTAAGCGCAGTGGCCACACATTTACTGAACGTGCGTGGGGATAGAGAGTAGCCAAACGGTACTCTGTTGTACTCGTAGGCTATCCCCTGGAAGGCAAAACGCAGACACTTTCTGTGCGCCGGAGCAATTTCCACATGAAAGTATGCGTCTTTCAGTTCGATGGTGGTCAACCTATCGCCCGGTTTGCACTAGCCCCATTAACTGTTTTAATGTTAACATGCAGAATTTCCTGCAGGCAATGTTGCTGAGATCTAGAATAGATCTGAATTCCCCTGCCTTCCTGAGAACCAGGAAGAACATGGAATAAAGACCATTTTCTCTGTGCTGAGGGTGCACAACAGACACAGCCTGTTTCTGCACCAGAGCCTGAATCTCTGCTGAGAGGAAACCAATGTCCTCCTGGGAAGACAGATTTCTTCTCGCATGCCCATAAAAGGAGGTGGGATGCTGCAAAACTGGAGTGAATAGCCCTGTTTCAGCGTCCTGTCCATCCACTTGTTAGTACACAGCTGAGTTTCCATTCCCCATAACATTGTGTTAATGGACAAGCCCTCAGCTGTGGGGCCGCAGCTATGAAGCTGTGATACTCTCTGGTGACCCGTTCCGCCGCAAAAACTCCCCGTGAAGGGAAGATTTGCCTATGGAGGGTCGACACAGAAAGGGCCGATTATTTACTGAGGTCCCTGAACGCACCGCCGTGCGCTCTTGTGTGAGCGCGCGCTCCACCACAATGATGTTTTCACCACTACGGTAAACAGCATTTACTCGGAGTCTTTATAGGCGTGGTGTGTTCTACTGAGGTCCCTGAACGCACCGCCACGCGCTCTTGTGTGAGTGCGGGCTCCGCCATAATGCAGCCCTTACCACCACTTCGGTAAACTGCATTAATTGGAGTCTTTGCTCTAGGCGTACTGTGTTCTCTGACAGTAATACGCCGGCCATAATGCCCCTGTAACCGCACAACGCTCTCCTTTAGACAGCACTACCTGCGGTTCATCCCTCTCATCTGTGCATGCCCACTAGCCACCTCCTTTACAGGAGCTACAGCTGGGGAAGCGAATGGGGAATGTGTACGGTTAACATTGTATGTAAGTGCAGCATTTGTGGAAAACAAAGGACACTCAGATTTGGATACAGATCAACCTCATTCTTATTAGAAAACGTAGTGATCTGTGCATTATACAGGGAGGAGGCGGAATTCGCCCTCTCGTCCCGGGCGGAGAGATTTTCTCCCCCCGCCAGTCAGATCCGTGAAGACGGGCAGCCCGTCCCCGTGAGTGCCGACACGCCGGTTCCACGGGGTGGGCCGAAGAGGTGGAGGGCGCCGCGGGCACGAGATCTCCGTGCTGGCACCTCTCCCTTCGTCTCACCGTCGCGCCGCGCTCCCTCGTCTGCAGATTAGCCTGTGGAGCAGCGCGCACTGTGGTGACTCTTCTCTCTACTGAGGTCTTTGAACGCACCGCGGCCCGTCCTCAGGAGAGGGGGCCGCGCGCACCGTCACAATGCCGTCTCTTCGAAACAGACATTATGGGAAAAAAGTGGAATTGTGGAGAGAGATGACTCTTACTCTGGGATAAATGTACTCGTTCTCACTGAATGCATTTTTCACACACACACATCACTCTAGAACTAGAGTTTACAAACGTAAACCACCGTTCTCCTGCGGAGGTCCCTGAACACACCGCAGCCACTCTCACGAGGGCCGCGCGCCCACGTATTAACGCTGTATTTCCCATTCAACGGTGAAATGCATTAATCGGAGCTATTATACCAGGCAAGGTGTGTTTTCTGACAACAGCGTGCCGGCAATAGCGTCTCTTGAACCCGCATAGTGCTTTGACAGGACACGGTTTATTCCACTCACGTGCACACGCCCACCTGCTGGCTCCCTATACTGGGGTTTACAGCAGGGGACGGGGAGTGTAGGACAGTGTTTCTTCCTCTGGGGATGGGCAATAATCAGCCACGCTGCGATTGCTCCTTATCCCGTGAGGAGATCAATCCAAAGAGCCCTTCCGTAAAGACGGGGGCTCCCAGGAGATCAACACGGTCCTCTTTGGAAAAATGCCCTCTGACCTGGTGAGGCGGGGGCATCTCTAGCAATAAGCGAGTAGCCCACACACCCGCCGCCATGATCATCATCCAGGGAGAGTACAGCCCTGGGCGGTGGACTTCCATGGACGCCGGACTCGGAAGGAATGGCGAATGTGAAAAGGCACCTCCTCGGCCATATCCTGGTCCCCCAAACACTCGAAGCAGAGATGGTGGGGATTGGCGCCCGCTATTTAAGCCAGGGCATAATTCCAAAAAATACTCGTTGTCTTTCTCTTTCTTCCTTTCTCTCTAAAAATAAAACGTCTCGGACTCAGTGCTAGGCTATCACCTCCGCTCGCTGAAGAGTAAAGGATAGTGGTCAGGAGGCGAGGCCTCCTTTTATACGGAAGTGAGATGCGCACGCATTCAGGTAGGCCCGCCCCGGGGCCGGCTACGTCCATAGAAATCTCAGTAGGTGAATGCTTGCATGATAAGGTAGTACCCATAGAGTCCAGTAGAGGGCGGAGCCTGTGAGAGATATAACAATCACTTTGGCCCCGTGAACAGACTGCAACTCATGCAGTTTTTCCTCACTAGCAGTATGGAGCTGCTCAAATGTGCCACCGGTCAAGGGTTTTTTCTCATGGCCCTTATAGCAATCGGGGCACCCGTGATAAAAACAACCAAGAAATTCCCAGACAATCTTTACCCCCGCAACTTCAGCAAAACCGTCCACAACGAAACGTCCCACTCGTTTCTCGCCTTCATTCAGCGCATGTTGAATAAATACCCCTTCAGTTTGTGCTACCCACTCCAGCCATTGAACACCTGCGTTTGAGTACGTCTTGTTTTCACAGCGGTAATCGTCGGGCGGGGGGATTGCTAGGGTTTTGAGGGGTAGAAAGTTTGTGGTAAAAACATTCATACACGCTGAAGCAATGGTCGCACGACTAAAGGGGTCCACCCCTGTCCCCTCGAGAAACCCTTTTCGAAATAAAGTGGCCCCCTGTGCAAGAATATCCACATCATTTTTACAGTAAAGCAATGCCTGCTTTCGAAAATCAAAAATCCCTGTGCGCACCGTCTCATACCATGTGAAAAAGTCACTCTTTTCATCAGTTGCGCTCAGTCCCGTAACAATGTGCCGGGGGGTAAGGTCCGATATAACTCAGATTGGCCTTAGAGCTGAAACCGTGAGGGAAGTACCCCTTGATTTTATCTTCAAATCCCAAAGCTTTTGGCATTGCAGATAAACGCATAGAGAGATAAGACAGTGAGTCTATGTACTTCTGCTTGAAATCCTGGTCAGTAAAAGAGATCACTTTACTTCCTTGCATTGTCAAAGATGGTTTTAGCCCTTGTTCAATCATTGCATTGATGATGAGATAGCTGTCAAAACCCTTAGCATTGTGAGCGAGGAAGACTGCATTTTTGAACTTGGGGCGCCTAAAGTGTGCCAGAAACTCCAGTGCACAATCGGTACCTTCTGCGAACCAAAGTTCACCTGCATAGGTTTTTGTGCACACCAAAAATGGGACATGTACGCCATCTGCCCCCGCCATGGTTTCAAAATCATAAAACACAATGTTGTCATTGTGTTCTGTCTCTTTGGGTAACACTCCGATGTAGCACAGATATTTTTCACATTCGCCTGTAGAAGCAAAGGGTAATTTCTCGCTGCATGTTTTACATTTTTTTACCACACACTTGTGTGTTTTAACTGCACTATTCTTTGGGATGTAGTATGAACGTTGACAATCTACACCCTTTTTGTGTAAATCGCAGTTACTGGCAATGTCTGATGATCTCTGTGTCTGTTTTTTATGTCGAGAGTGACAGCCGACCGTACGGCACGTTTTGTTACAGTCTTTACAAAAGATGGGTTTAAACTCATCCATAGTACATGAGGGGTCAAGGCAGACAAAACAATGACCACTACATGAATGACTCCACCGCGAGCTGTAGCCTGTGTAACAATGTTCACAGACAAATGAAGACCCTAAAAAACCCTGCAAGTTTTTAATTCCATAATAATGTTTTTTGAAGAGGAACAAAAACACAGTTTTGTCTCGTTTGGGACCGTCTGTCTGGAATTTACAGTGGGCACGATCTTCATCGCCTCTGTAAAACACCACAATCTTGCAATTTAAACTCTTCGAATGTATCAATGTCGTTGAATGTCACAGCTGTCTGATCTGTCAAACCAACCCCCCTCTGAATCTCTCTACAGCGTTCAAAACCTTCGCTATCAGTGAGGTTGTTATGCAGCAGCAGTGCTAAATTAATAGCAAAACACAGCTGGTTGGAGGGGTTGTGAACCATGTAAAGAAAACGCTTCTTCTTTTTAACAATCTCACTATCCAACATTTTACTAGCCAATCGTTTAGCACCACCACCACCACGCGGGGAATGGACAATCTGCGCCACTAGTTCAAGATTGCTGTCTGCCATAACCACCCAATTTGACTGCACAGCATTGAATAGGGCTTCCTCAAAATCAGTCAGATTATTATCATCGTTGGCATTTAAAATGGCTGACACGTTGGCCTGTAGCTGCTCGCCCCGTAGCTCAATCTGTACAAGATCTTCCCTCCCTGCCTGTGAAAAATCCTCATCTAACATATCATGTACATTGTTCATCAGAACCCCATAATAGGCTGTGAAGTCTGCTTCATCGTTAGGGGGAGTTAGGCCTAGAGACTGACTGACTCAGTTCTGTGTTATTGAATACAGGTCGAGAATGTTCCTGACATTTCGCTGTGTGTTATTTTGTATTTGTGCTGTTGTTTTTGTTTTAAAGTGTTTTTATTGTAAGCATTTTTATTGTATGTACAGCACTTTGGGCTCGACCAAAAATCGTTTTAAAATATGCTCTATAAATAAAAATTGATTTGATTTGATTTGAAAACACGTGGTGAGGCATTTCGGTTAGCACCCCCACCATTCTGCCCAGTGGAAACTGGTGACTCTGAATCACTCAGGGTGTCATTCTGGTCAACATGTCCACCAATTTGCATGGAGGAAACTGGTGATTCTGCGTCACTTGGGGTGTCACTAATATACCCCCCATCTTGTACGGTGGAAACAGGCGATTCTGAGTCACTAATATATCCACCATATTGCACGGTGGAAACTGGAAAATCAGCATTGACTGAAGCTTGGCTATTTGGTCCATTCAGATGGAGTACATCGTCTGCGAGCTGATTTAAAAGCCCTATACCGGGGTAGGTTTCAGAGTTTAACAACCATGCCATTGCGGTATCTAGTGTTGTTGGATAGCTTGAGGTTGTTTGCGTGGATGTGGACGACTCATTTACATCTTTATCAGTTAACTCGCTGCTATTGTTCGAACACTGTTGAAATGGTTCATCTTGATACGCGTATACATCACCATTGCTTAGTTGACTGATATCATTTAAACCCCGGAGAAAATACCTTTCTCTGTCTGTATCTGCAGTGTTGGGGGGCTCTGCGTCGTCGTCTGACTCACTGATATTGTTTGAATACTCTGGAAAGGGGATCTCATGATATGCGAATTCCTCATCACTGCTTAGTTCATGGATGTTATTTAAACCCTGGAGAAAAGCCCTTTCTCTAACTGGTAAATTGTCCATGTTTGACCTTTTATGAAATCACCCAACAGCAGAAACAAAAATCAAAAATAGATGTGGCACCACTGAAGAAACATTTCACACTGCTTTTTACATTTACGGACATAAATCCAACATACCACTCGGATACATCAGTAGCAGTTTACATGAGACCCTCCATCTTATTCAGTTGGTGTGACCAAAAAGTTGACAGTAACAGCAGTGGGGTTCCTCTTAATAATATGGATCGATCTATAGAGAAAAAGACAGAGCAATAAAAAAACAGGGATATGTATTTTTGAAAATGTAACAGCAATTCATTTAGCGATCATATTATAAAATAACCATAAAAGGCATTTACCGGTATGATAACTCTCAGTAGTGTGTCTGAGGGGAGTTCACTGTAGACCTCTCAAGCAGAGTCTGTGTTGCTGGGTCGCCCCAAACCTGATGACGTTTTTGATGTCTTCCACAGATTCAAATTCTCCAAAAGCTGCAGACTCTGGATGCAGACACATGTAGTCTGGTCAAATGGTATGGCTCATTCTATCTGCCCAGTCTTACATCAAGTATGTGTGTAGGAGCGAATTAACACAGTGGCTCTGTGGGTATAAAGATAGGAACCAATGTTTGTGGTTAGAGGTTCCGCCGGAAGGCCATACAGTTCTCATTCATAACACTCCGTTCGATGTCTCACTATGAGATGCACCTCATCGCGTAGCAAACAGAAGCATCAATCTCATTACGCCAATCCTGATTGGCTGGTGATCTTGACGTCAGCATCAGGGAATCCACCCCCTATAAGTAGCTTGCGCTACGTCGCATGCGTCATTCAAACACCTCTTCTCGCTTCAGAGCACATCTCGATATCGGTAGCCGGGCTAGCTTAACAGTCCACAGACTGAACCCAAAGCTAACTTTCGGTCGACGGGCGCTCGCCGGCTACTTTTCTGCTTTTGCAAGAAGACTGTTAATACTAACACACCAGTTAGTATTGCAATCGACCTTGCCGTTTTTTCTTTTCTTCTGAAATAAAAAAGGTAAGGTTTTGATTTTCAAGCTAGTAACACACCTGTTGCTAGCTTGCCTTCCCTCACTACCGACACCACGATAGCGAAGAAGTTTTTTCTTTTTCTATCTCACACCAGAGGAGAATAAGATTAAAAAGGTATTAACACACAAGTTAATATTCTTCGAGAATAAATCCTACACCGTCGTTTTTTCTCCGGATTAACGACAGGATGGAAAAGATTTTTTTCTTGGCAACATACCTGTTACGAGCGGGTCCTCTCCACGCCGTCACCACGGCGAACAAGATGGACGCGTCTCTCCCTCACACCAGAGGAGTCAGGGAATCGGAGGCTCGGCTCTGCGGCTGCGGGTTGAAGATATCAGGCACAGACTCACACCAGGTCTGCTCGTCCTGCCTCGGGCTGCAACACGCCAAGGAGGCTATCGACAACCCCGGCTCGTGTGGGCATTGTGCCCGCTTCACCATCAAGAGCCTCCGCCGACGGCTAGCACGCCAAGCTAGCTTGTTGGGACAGGACCCCCTCATGTCCCCTGATTCGCTGGACGGCAATCATGACACGGGGGCGTCCGCCACAGAGATTGAGCCCCGCACTGTGTCGGTCTGGAGCTCAACAACAGTGGCAGCTGCAGAACCGGAGTCCTGCGCCGCGTCAGGCTGGGACGTGGTGGTAGCGAGAGACGCGAGAGCGGAGCCCTGCGCTGTACCAAGCTGGGGCTCCCGGCTGGACCTCACCATGGTCTCGCCCGCGGAGGATGTCCTGGAGTTGGACTATATGGAGGACGAAGAGGATGCCTCTGAGTTCCTCCTGTCTGACTCGGATGAGCTGGAAGATAACATCTTCATGTTGTCAGCTCAAGCTGCAAAGCCGGGAGCGATGGCTGCTCTCCCGGGCGATAGCACACCAGCTTCGCCCTGTCTGAGCATGGACCTGCAGGCCGTGTGTCAACGCACCGCGTCCAGGCTGGACATCCCATGGCCTGAAATGGCCAAGGAGACCTCCAGGTCCCGCTACGAGGGGAAGAATTTGCCCCAAGCAGCGAGGACAAAGAGGCAGCTCCTTCCAGTCTTCCCGGAGATGCTGGACGGGGTGTCGGTCTCGTGGAGAGACCGTCGAAGGGTCCAGCCGCTACCTGCAACGGTCCAGCGGCAGTCCTTCGCCCAAGTTACCTCACATCCTGCTCGGTTTAAAATACCGAGGTAGCAGAGGCCACAGCCCGCCCTGAGTCCCCAGCCCAGGCAGGAGACGAGGTCGAGCTGGCCGAGAAAATCTCCGGTTCCGGCAGCAGCCGCTCTGGCGCAGCCAACCCAGGTTTTCGGCCACCAGTCTAGGAAGAAGAAGCGGGCAGCCTGACAGCCTCCTCTCCTCGGAGACAGAGCTGGAAGTCCCCTGTTCCCCAGCTCCAGATGTGTTCCCGCTGCCTCGAGTGATGCCTCAACGCCATCCTCAAGTTCGCACAAACACATGTCACAAAATTGTTTCTCTAATAAACCATTTTCCGCTGTCGCATCCAGGCTTCAAGCCAAGGGCGCAGCTCAAAAAAATGAAAAGAAAAACAATAAAAACAATAAACAGCCTGTCACCCTTCCCTCTTTTGAGAGCAGCTACGGCATCTCTCAAAAGGCGGATAATAGACAGGTACGTGCATGCGCAGTGCCGGCCGGAGTTGTAAAGGCTCCACCGCCACGCGCATGCGCAGTGTCGTTGGGGGTTGTCAACCTGGGGTACCACCGTGTTCAGACACTAGAGGGCCCCATAATACAACAAATAGAGACTCAGAGGGTAAGAGACGTGACATCTCCGCTGGCTTTAAAGAGCGAACAGTGGAAGATGCTCACAACGTCTGCTTGGGTTTTCAAGACAGTAACACAGGGCTACAGGCTCCAATTCGCTGTCACCCCCCCTCGTTTCTCGGGCATTCTGTATTCACAAGCCCGAGGAGAGTCAGCCCATATTCTAGAGCGAGAGATTCTCTCGCTACTAGACAAGAAGGCTATATCTATAATACCCACCGAGCAGAGTCAGAGCGGCTTTTATTCCAAGTATTTCCTCGTTCCCAAACGGAGAGGGAACGGAATTCGGCCAATACTAGATTTGAGAGCTCTGAACCAATATCTCAAAAGATACAAATTCAGAATGCTCACTCACACATCTCTGCTACGTCTCGTGCGACAAAACGACTGGTTCACATCAGTCGACCTGAAAGATGCGTATTTCCACATCCCAGTATATTACCCACACAGGAAATATCTGAGGTTTGCATTTCAGGGTGTCTGTTACGAGTACAGAGTACTTCCCTTCGGTCTGTCTCTCAGTCCAAGAGTGTTTGAACGATGTACGGAAGCCGCGATAGCCCCCTTTTATTTTATTTTATTTGTATTGTTTGTTTCTATTGCTTTTTATTTAATTAATTCTACCGTGTTGTGTATTGTTTTTATACTGTTCATGCCCACTGCTTGTAGCACTTCGGGATTTGAAATCAAATATGAAGTGCTTTATAAATGAAACCCATTATTATTATTATTATTATCTCCCAGCCCTGTATGGGCTCACTGTGCACCCATCTCCCCGAGTCCCTAAGGATCGCAGGGAGAGTGCCAGTGCCCATGCCCCACACTCAGACACTGACCCCGTGCAGAGTGTGTGTGGACTAAAGTGTGGAGGGCTACCCCCCTCCTGCCTCCCGGCAGGAGGAGAGCAGCCCTCCAGCCCTGTAAGGGCCCAGCGCGCCCCTCGCCCATCCTGGGACCCTCAGAGGGCCCGAGAACAGCAAAGGCGCATTACGTCCGGGGAAAGGGTCAGATGCCAACTGACCCACAATGTAGTGTTAAAACACCGGTATTTTTTTATAGTTAATTATAGACAATCAAAAGTAAATTGAAGCCTATCTGATACTTTTGTGACCGGTGTCTGTCTGCGTTGTGTATGTTTCTCAAAGAGGACGGCGGACGGTATTTTAATTAGGTCATCCCAATGCCACAAGTGCGCACGGGCGCAGTGCACACATGTGTTTGGAGAAATGACACAATTAATGGCCCAGAATTGTACTTTATAAACTCTGAATCTTGTGGTGCTTGAAGAAATACACACTGGCTAAGCCGGCCAGGTTATATGCCTTTTTTGGAGCCATTTTTTGCAATATTTATTAAAATGTCACTAGTTATTTAAACAAACCACTATCTGAGGATAATACAAGCAACCATAAAATGCCCTTTACTAGAGAGCCATTGAAGCCCATGAAGAATTTATCCTTAAACAAATCGTTTCAACTGCTGTAAGTTAGGGCACTATTTTTTTATTTTTTTTATTTTTACTATCTTTGCAGTATTTTTTTTAAAAAGTGTTCAGAAAGACTGCGTTATTATTATATGCTATATATGCTATATATATAATATCAATATTTGTATTAACTAACCAAAGTCAATTTAGATAGCGGGCACAAATGGGTTAATTGCCATGCATGTGGTGTTTGATATAGTTTACGTTCAATTTCAACTATTTTAGACAGAAAAACGTTTATTGACTAAAACTTTTTAAATAATTTACTATAATTTAGAAAGGTTTTTGTGAGAAATCATTTCAAAAGTAAACTTTTTTTTCATTTTATATTTAAATTTGAAATGTTTGCACACAACATTATTAATTTATACATTTTTATCAATTTTTTAAAGTTATGAATCCATTTATTTTTAATTTATTTCCTTGAGGCTGGGGAAGATATATCAGCATGTGTACAGTTCAACATGCAAATGTTCTAATGCAAGTAAGTATAAGTATAACATGGAAAAGGAAATAAAATAGGTTTCATAGGAGGATGTGGATTTATTTTCTCCATCCATCCATCCATCTTCTCCCGCTTATCCGTGGTCGGGTCGCGGAGGTAGCAGTTCCAGCAGAGAGCCCCAAACTTTCCTTTCCCTGGCCACATCAACCAGCTCTGACTGGGGGATCCCAAGGCGCTCCCAGGCCAGCGAAGAGATATAATCCCTCCACCTGGTCCTAGGTCTACCCCTTGGTCTCTTCCCAGCTGGACGTGCCTGGAACACCTCCCTAGGGAGGCGCCCAGGTGGCATCCTAGGATTTATTTTCTCTCACCTTGTAATTACACAATCAAACAATGTAATTTAGCTCTGGCCTTCACTCACAAAAAAACATTTTGTTGAATTAGACACATTTTTCGAAGCTCGATTGACTGACATGCAATGACTGGGACTGATGGAAGAATCTGCGAGGAATGAACCAGGAGCAGAGAAATAATCATATTTTAAAAGACAGCAGCTTCATAAGAGGCCAACAAGAGTGACAGTGTGTGTCAGTGTGCTGATTATGAAGGATAGACCAGCTATCCAGGCCAGACTCTAAAGACTTTCCAAGAGTACTGACTGGAAGTATTGCTGATATCAAGTCTACCATATCCTCTTAAAATACTCTGTCCAACAATATCAGTCTCATGAAGAAAGGTTTTTTAACGCTTATTCAAAATAGCAGAGAAACATGCATTCTTGTTCTCAGCAGGGGACTTTGACAGAGTATTTCTCAAACAATACACAGTAAAAGTACTTCAATGTATTGTAAGTAGTAGGCTAATATAAAGTCAAACAGTATCAATTTCATTAAGAACTAATGGTACAATTATATTTTTATCATTCATCAAAGATAGCAGAAACACATGCATTATGGAGGGGACTCACAAAGTACACAGTAAAAGTTCTTCATTTTATTTCTGGTAGAAGTCAAACTAGAACCGAGTCCAACAGTGTCAGTTTTAGTAAGAACTTGTGGTAAAAAATATTTGTATCACTCGTCAAATATAGCAGGAAAAATGAAGAGCAGCTGATTTGAAAAAACAAACGCGAGAGGTGGCTGAGTGACCAGTGCAGAACCGATGTATAGTTTAAATCTCCTAACAATGTTGTGCATTTTAGACAGAGGCTTATTATATGTACAGCCCTTAATAACATCCATTTTCTGTGCTCAATGTGTGTCTGGGCCGTTTTCGTTGTGATCGCTAAATTCCCACCGTAACTTCAGCAGGATACTGTATTGTTTCAAAGTGTGATTTTAGCAAACGAGTGCTTTTGTTTTGAAATCACTCCCGTGAGTTTGGTCCGCACCCCGCTCCAAGGACCATTTGACCATTTAGTAAGGTAAAAAGCAAAAAGCAAAAAGGCCTCTCAGACGACGAAGGTACGTTTTAACCGTTTGTTTTTTCGTTCTAATTGAAACAAGAAAAAAAGCAGAAACGGGTCGTTTTTTCAATTTTCAATTTTGCCCCAAAATGAAAAAACGGAAATTCAGCTCGTTTTTTCGTTTTTCTGTTCTTACTGTTAAAACAAGTATAACACTCAATGTTTCGTTTCCATACGTGGGTGTGTCTCCAGTGCCTCCTTGCTTCTGATTGGCTAGTTTGTCCTATGCTTGCGCTGTACTCTTCAAAATAAAGGTTCACACTATTTGTCTTTACACAGTGTCAAAATGACACGCTTCTGCTATCTTTGATGAGCGATAACATTATTTTTGGCCATACGTTTTTCATAAGACTGATGAAGTTGGAATCAGTTGTAGTTACAACTACAGTACTGTATCCCAAATACTATGAAATACCTTTACTGTGTAGGCTACTTCTTGATACTCTCCTGTCAACAACAATGCCGGCTGTCTTGCTGCTATATGTGACGAGCAATACAAATACTTTTAAGTTCTTAAGAAGACTGATCATTTTGGACTCAGTAGTTACACTAATAGCGCAAAGACTATAAAATACTTTTATTTTGTACTTTCAAAGAAATCCTCTGTCAAATTGTCCACCCTGAATGCCCCATGCAGATGCTCCTGTTGTCTGTCAAACACAAGCAGAAACATTACTTTCCAAAAATGGAAAGTTATCTTGGTCTCGCTCCCCACGTGAAACACAGGGTAAGTTTAGTGCTGCTAATGTAATGAAAATGGCTCCAAGGCCCCACAAGATACGCTGTCAGCAATGTCTAACACCTCAAGTCAGCATTGAGCTCTTCATAACACCATCAATAAAGGAATGATAGACAATATACTTGAGATTGTGAATTTAAGGTGAGGTTCATGAATGGGGACAGTTAGGAGTTGGGTGGGAACCACTTACAAGCCCACATTGGGTTGTTCATTTTGACAGGAGTGCAGAAATCAAAAAAGGGAGGGAACGGCATGTCTTTGGAATGCTGACACTGGCCCAAACACAATACATGTTACTATCCTTGATAATATACTGTTGGCCTACATTTCTTAAATGCCAAAATTGTACTTGGAAATAATAAAGATCCTTTAACAACAGCAAAAAGATCATCCTCTCTGATGTTACTCACTGACACTGCTGAATTGATGCGGCCGTATTTCCCGTTTGCATGGTCAAGTCAGCATCGAGCTGGGTTTTTTCTTCAAAACTATATTAAAATAGCTTGGAGGTTGAGGATTGATAAATATTTAGAGTACTTTTACTGTGTACTCTGTCAAACTCCCCTCTTGAGTACAATAATGCATGTTTTCTGCTATCTTTGATGAGAGATAAAATGATGTTCTGCCATAAATTCTTAATGAGAGTGATGTTTGACTCAGTATACTAATTTAACTACACCAACAAGTACTTTTTCAGGTATTCTTTTTCAAATTCCCCTCCTTAGTACAGGAATGCATCTTAAATACAAATGTGTCATTAGACTGATATTGTTGGACAGAGTATTTTAAGAGGATATGGTAGATATGATATCAGCACTACTTCCAGTCAGTACTCCAGCAGCAGCTTTTACCCCTAGGGAAATCTTTAGAGACTATCCTGGATAGCTGGTATATCCTTCAGCAGAGTGACACACCCTGTCACTCTTGTTGGCCTCTTATGATGATGCTGTCTTAACCTTTAACAACCAGCGCCACCATTTGGTAGGGCACATTTTGTGTCTTGATATCTTGTTGAAAAATTAATTAAAAAGTTTAACTCCATCTGATTCAGTCAGCTCTATCGTTTGGTTGACATGTTATGCACAAAACAACCTCTAGATGTCACTGTGGTTCGAACAGAATGCCCTTCAGCTAGCTTCCACTGAGAAAGTTGGCATGCTAAAAATCACTCCTGAAGAAATCACTTTTTTTGGTAAACTTGTGTAAGGTAACCATAATAATCTTTGACACAATAGTGTCAGAGCACTTACTGAACAGAATTATATAACTTGATGCCCAAAACATTTTTGTAAAAAGGGTGTAATTATTTTTTTGAAAATATGCTCAACCAACCGGTCGAATTGGCCTTCATATTGTAAACGACTTTTTCAGTTTCAGAGATAGTTTCCAATAAAATATGGTAAATAAATGGCTAGATTCATGATAATATTACTACATTTAGTACTGCCTTATGAGTCTCAGAGTGAAAGAGCGATAATAATTGATATAGCACCTTTACAGTTCAGTCGTTTATTGTTAAGTTTATTGTTTATTGTTAAGTGATGTGTGTTCAAATTCCAGGTTCCATGATATCATCATACAGAAAATAATTGTTGTAGTTTTCTTTAGCTGTATGACTTGTTGGTTGTTCATCTGCAATGTTTAATAAATGGAAAATTGTTTGAATGTGTGTCCATGGTATGTTTAATTATGTTTCTAAACACAGGCAAATAGCTGCATACGTAAGGCAATACAATCAAACGCTATTATTTTATCATCCACCCACCAACAGAACATTTGGAAATCAACCATTAATCAGAGGTTGTCGAAGTAATCAGATCTTGTACTTGAGTAAAAGTAGAAGTACTCAGATCTTGTACTTGAGTAAAAGTAGAAGTACTCAGATCTTGTACTTGAGTAAAAGTAGAAGTACTCAGATCTTGTACTTGAGTAAAAGTAGAAGTACCAGAGTGTAGGAATACTCTGTTACAGTAAAAGTACTGCATTCAAAATGTTCCTCAAGTGAAAGTAGAAAAGTATTCTCATCAAAATATAGTGAAAGTAGCGACAGTAAAAGTAGTCATTGTGTAGATTGGTCCATTTCAGAATAATATATATGATATGTTTTATAATGATTGATCATGAAAGTGTTCTCAAAGCTGGTAAAGGTGCAGCTAGTTTGAATGACTTTGTATACTGCAGGGTAGCTTGTGGATTTACTCCAGGTGGAACTAAAGTCTGATTTAAGTGTTGATTACATTTCACATAATTAATCCAAATCTGTAAAGTTACTAAAGGTTTTAAATACATGTAGTGGAGTAAAAGTGGCTACGCTTTAAACTCTAAAATATATTACAGAAAGACAGACAGACAGACATCAAGATAGAAAGACATCGAGACAGAAAGACAGACAGAAAGACATCGAGACAGACAGACAGACGGACATAGAAAGACAGACATACGGACAGACTGTCTTCTGTACTTTCTGCATGTATGAACATAATAATATACGTATATTTGTAACGCAGTCTAAAGGCAAAGACGTAGAACCTTTAAGGGTGATTTGCTACCGCAATAAAAAAATTCTCCTCCGTTTTTAGGAATATAGAAAATGAACTGCGATATATCACTCCCAGCTTGCACGCGGTTTGATTGGCTAGCGCTTGAACTGTCAGATTTGCTTAAACGGGATTTGATTTGCTGACGCTTCCACCTCAGCTTCAAAAGTTCAACATTGCTCAACTTTTTAATCCTGAAAATCCTGGAAATCCTGGAAATCTTCGCTTTGCTTCCCCAGAATGCAGTTCGGCGAGAAGCGAGGCAAAGTGACGTCACCCCATTCAAAGTCAATGGAGATTTTTTTTTCAGATGCTTTGGAAGCTTTTTTTAACTGTTAACAGCAGCGTTAAAAAATCGTGAAAATCTTGGAGGTGGGCGTGTCTGAAAGCTTGGGGATTTTTTGCGAGCAACGCGACCAACAACCAATCACATGAATCTCCCGCCCCGACATACAAAGCAATAGCAATGTTAAAACGAAGTAAACTGGATATAAAATCCCCAAACAGGCGAAAACCTACCAGTTTCACCCACTGTCTCTGCCACCTCCCTCCATGCCTGGTTCCTCCGGTTTGTGGTCATAGAGAACCGGGTGAATTTTAGGAATATAGAAAATGAACTGCGGTATGTCACTCCCAGCTTGCACACGATTTGATTGGCTGACGCTTCCACCTCAGCTTCAAAAGTTGAACATTGCTCAACTTTGATGAAGCTTCCAACGCTTCTGCCCATTCACTTCGAATGGGGTGACGGAACGCTTCGCCGAACTGCATTGTGGGGAGAGTAGCTACGGGTTGCTCGCGTTGCTCGCTTCAAAAGTTCAGCAATGTTCAACTTTTGAAGCTTCGACGGAAGCGTCAGCCAATCAAATCCCGTTTATGCAAATCTACCAGTACAAGCACTAGCCAATCAAACCGGTGTATGCTGGGAGAGACTACGCAGGTAATTTCCTCATATTCCAAAAAATGGAGGACAAATTAATTATAGCGGTAGTGAATCACCCGGTGCTGTATGATCAGTCTCTGTTCATCTACCGGATACAAACCGGAGGAACCAGGCATGGAGGGAGGTGGCAGAGACAGTTGGTGAAACTGGTAGGTTTTCGCCTGTTTGGGGATTTTATATCCAGTTTACTTCGTTTTAACATTGCTATTGCTTTGTATGTCGGGGCGGGAGATTCATGTGATTGGTTGTTGCTCGCGTTGCTCGCAATCTCCAAGCTTCAGATACGCCCACCGCCAAGCGCCAACGCACGCCGCTGTGTGGACGGGCCGTTACGGCCATGGATGTATAATAAGAACTGGATACAGCGTGGGAGGCGGGGCCTCATTCATATGAGAGTTGCTCATTGGCGCATGATGATAAAATGGCCCAACTTTTGAGAGAGCGAAACGTTACAGATTACCCGGCATGCCTGAGAAGTACCCGTATGTGCGCTCATAGCACCAAAATGCTCGTTCACATCAAGCACGTCAATTTGCGTACACGTAACAGCACCGCGCGTAAATAAGCTTATAAGTCTACACTTTTGGCTCTAGTTGCAAAGGCCCATTGCATTGAAATCCAAGAAAAGATGACAGAAAACGACAGTAAACGAAATGAATGTGTGTGCAGTGTTTCTCTTAGTTTCGGTGCCACACATGTATGGAGGTTTGTCTGGGAGCCACGCCAGCACTGCAGGGGAGGAAGTAGGAGCTTGCAATTCACTGTCATCACTATCAGTCCACTTCCATTTCATGATGCAATATGTCACCCAGTTTTTCAAAAGAAAAGGTGGGTGTGGTCCATGAGTGGTGGAAATTAGTCTGTTAGCTAAGCTTAGTCCATTGTAAATAATAATTGTAATGTTTTGCTGACATTAAGTACTGTTATATCTTCACAGAAAATGCAGAGGTTTTTCATTTCACTGCTCTTTTAGCTGACATTTAATAAATGCAGGTACATTTTTAGCAGCTATTCATACTAAATCAGTTGTCCCTCCCCCTGGTGCCAGGACCAACAGATCCATGTTTAGGTTCAGCAGCCCTAAACTGCTGGACTTCAAGGACTTGATCAGTGACTTTGCCTGTAAGAAGGCTAGGCGCTGGGCTCTTGGTGAGTAAGGCTGAGCAAGGGCTTGTAATAACTGTTAAAGGGCAAGGCTATGGTAACGATATTGGATCACTACACACAAGATGCATGATGAGAAAAAGACTGAGAACAGGTAATAGGCTCTGATTTAGCACCACCATCAGGCCTTTCATTTCCATTTCCGTTTTGTTGTCCATTTACACTTTAATACCTGCTTATTTTGTAGTTGGTATGTATATTTAATTAAAGAATCTGCTGCTTATGTTCTTTTTTTTGTGATAGCATTTTATAAATGATAATATTGGTGTTAATTTTCACTTTATTTTAATTTAGGAGGTCATGTATATTTAAGTTATATTTATTTTGATTTATGAATGTTCCATTAAAAAATGTTATTAAAAAGGCATGTACACCATAAAAGATGACTATTGAGATCTATTGACAGGAATGTTAGTGTTATATCAAATAGTGAATTCTACTGCAGCAGAATGTTGCAGTACAATTTGCAGTCTGCACAGTGTTATATTTTCACCGCTCAGTGTCAGTAAATATTGTGCAGTTAGTATTGGACTACAAGATAGATGCAAGCCTGTACAGAGTTATTTAAAGCATAAATGAGTTGGTTGGGTTCTGGAGGTGTGGTTACAGCAATTGTGCTTGGTTGGCGTGGCCTGTGCCTGGTGGTGGGGCCCAATGTGATATCTTTTCATGGGGCCCAAAATCCCTGGCGGCGCCCCTGCCTCTATGTGCTGAACACGTAACATGAAAGTGCCGGGCGGCGCGGTCCTGTGGGTTGGATGCGCGTTCATAATGCAGAGGGAAATAACTCTCAGAATAATGTTATTAGCACATTTTTACAACTTGAGGAACGGAAAAATATTCGTGGTGGCCAAACTGCACTTCCGCTTGGTTGCCAGGCCCGGAAACACTTTTTCCCATTGACTTTCATGGGGAAAGAATGTTCTGTAAATCGTTGGATAATTTTTTTTAAACTAAATAAACCACCCAGTATGAACACTTGTATAGCCCTTATTGAAAACATTCGTTCCTCAAGTTGTAAAAATGTGTTAATAACGTTATTCTGATAGTTATTTCCCTCTGCATTATGAACGTGCATCTAACCCACGGGACCACGCCGCCCGGCACGTTCACTGTGCTCAGGGAGGGTGGGGGCTGGAGCTATTGGAGCTACAACGAGCCGTTAAAGGCAGAGAGGGAAATTCAGTGAATACACGTAGTTTACAGAGATGCTGTATGAGAAACCAATGTGAGTTCCGTTTATCTTGACCCATGGATGATGCACAATAAGAACGGACCCATATCGTCTTACTGCCATCCCACGGAGCTGTAATAATGGATATATTGCACATGTATGCCGTAATTCATTATTATTATACTACATGGGCTGTATGATTAAATCTTGTACCGTAAATGTTGTATTAAATAAAGTTAATATTACCGACGTTAGATTAACGCCCCTGTAGTTTCTTATTGCACTAAGAAGCTTATTGCACTGTGTATATATATATATATATATATATATATATATATATATGTGCAATCATTATTTCATGCTAAATGAAGCTCTGTTGCTTGGATATCACTAGATCCTGTTACAGCGTAATATAAGTACATAACGATTGATGTGTTTACATTAGCATAATTACTAGCTAGCCGCTAGCTGCTAACTGCCGCCTCGTTAATATCAAATCCATCATGCTGTCATGAACGCGCGGTGCTGTTACGTGTACGCAAATTGACGTGCTTGATGTGAACGAGCATTTTGTCCGGGGCGGGACATTCATGTGATTGGTTGTTGGTCGCGTTGGTCGCGTTGGTCGCGTTGAACCCTGAAGCTTCAGACACGCCCACCGCTAAGTGTCAATGCACGCTGCTGTGTGGACGCTTTTTTTTTGCCCGCTGACCGGCTGGTCCTGTGGTTCCCGCAAAACATAATGCAGTGGGTGGTCATTGAAAATGTGTTCTGATATATGTTCTTCACAGAAAATGAGCCAAGGCCATTGAGTGTGTGGGTTTGAAAAAATAATTGATCATATCATTTTTCTTTAGCTAAATAATGAAAATGAGTCCCACAGACCCGAATACCATACAAGGGTTAAAGTACCAAACGTAAAAGTAAAGTCATTATGGAGATTGGCCCATTTCAGAATAATGTATGTTTTGATTATAATGATAGATCATTAAAGTGTTCTGAAAGCTGGTAGAGGTGCAGCTACTTTGAATGACTTTGTATACTGCAGGTAGAGTGTGAATGTATTCAAGGTGGAACTAAAGTTTGATTTATGGGTTGATTATATTTCACATCATTCATCCAGATCTGTAAAGTAACTAAAGATATCTAAACAAAAATGGAAATACTCAAGTAAAGTACAAGAATCTCAAAACACAAATAGTGCACGATACAACATTATGATAAAACAAATGTTTTTAATGCTCACATTATACATGAACAAATAAGTCTACATTGTATATTAAATCTGGTCTCGTCAATGAATGTACATAGGGTAGGGACTGTGGGATTTATAAGAAGACATATTTGAAAGTGAAAGTATCCTGAGTCCCTCTATTATCAGCGTACACACCCTGAGTTACATCAGACTACCTCTTAGCAGCAGAGCAGAAAGCAGCACAACGACTCACACACACAAAACATTACAAAATGGGGACAATATACCAGCTCACTGTGATTGGAATACGTGGGGAAATGTTTATTCTTAACATGGCGGAGACGGAGCAGCAGTTCAAGAGCCTGACCGTGCTGCAGCTGAGGGAGAAGATAGCAGAGAAGTTTGGTTTCAAAGGTAAGCGTCATTGTTGCTACCAAAAGTAAGCCTGCCAGAGATAATGATAGATATTTTAGTGCTTAAGTAGGCCCTCAGTAGTATAAGTGTTTTAAGTTACACTCCCTTTATAGACACATGGCTTATGCCATATATCGTATATGACTGAAGGTCCAAGAAGAGCAAATTAAACTAACTTTTTTAACTAAATGGCATATTTTTTAATTTAAATTAGAGAATTGTTCTGCCTCGTTCTGACTTCCTTTGTCTCTGTGTGTCTCTGTGTGTTCATGTTGTAGGCCTATCAAACCTGGAACTGATCTTCGCAGACAGAGATCTGGATGAGGACTCTGCTCTGTTGTCTTCCTATGGAATCCAAGACAAATCACACATCTTCATAACTCTAAAACTACCAGGTGGATGGAGGGAGTCTTGTGTACCCAGAATTTCCTGGAGTGGGTGACAAGGATGGCAACAACAGAAGTATAGAACAACTCTTTTTACATTTTTAAAACCTACTCTGGACATATATTTTTCCTGGACACATTTGAATAGATTTTACACCAGATCTGTGTTTCAGCGAGTGCCCAAACAATAAGCTCAAGTCACACTCGTATTTAAGTGTTAAAAAACAAACTTAAACCTGTGTATGGACGATTATTTAAAGCCCATTTCCACAGGTTTTATTGTGGATTAATAATACAATTGCCACTTACTAAATGTATCTGCTGGTTTCAAAGGGCTGGGTGTGTCTTGTACCTTGAACCTTTGAGCTACTTCAGTCAGGTTATGGTCCAAACTACTGTAATCACTTCTGTCCACTTCCTGTTAATACACCGTTCACTTAAACTGATGCTTTTAGTGGGCCTTTCTTTAACTTAGCCAAAATATGCAGCAGTGCCTTTTTTTGCTTCACTTCTATAACTCCGGTCTGCTTCTCCAAACTCCTGGGCGACGTGCTGACCTTCATTTACTGTGTTTACACAAAGCTTTACCATTATTGACTCTCATCACATGAACTGCCATCAATTCTGGCTCAATTTGTTTAAAAAATGTGTCATATGTCAAAGGGTCAGTAGTTTTATCCTAAAATGTAAAAACCCTTGTTTGTGAAATGTTATATTTATTTATATTTCTGTGACTTTGTTGGCTATTAAACAACTGTTCCAGTCTTAAAACGTGTCAGTGTTACTTTGAGATGTACCTCTAGGGGGCGCTACAGCTCCTACTGACATTACAATGAAAGGTTATACATGTGAGCAACTTCAATTCAATAACTACAGTACTTGTGCAACATTGAAACATTCTCAGCTACAGTAAGTAAAATATCTATTAGGTGTTTACATGTTATATTGCATGTGGGGAAATGCTAATGGTTTTTTATTTTACCCATTTACAACTTGTATTATGTGCACCTGTTTGACATAAAATAGACGTTCCACACTCATGTTAAGGGAAACTGTATTTATTCAGTTATTAATAATAATAATAATAATAATAATAATAATAATAATAATAATAATAATAATAATACATTACATTTATAAAGCTGTAATGATGAACTATTATTGAAAAGAGATTACAAAAAGTGCATTATAAAACATTAAGAGAAAATAAAGCAGATATGTTTAATGTTTACAATATACGTGAATAAATAAGCTTATAAGTCTACACTTTTGGCTCTAGTTGCTAAGGCCCATTGCATTGAAATCCAAGAAAAGATGTCAGGAAAAGACAGTAAACGAAATGAATGTGTGTGCAGATGTTCTCTTAGTTTCGGTGCCACACAGGTATGGAGGTTTGTCTGGGAGCCACGCCAGCACTGCAGGGGAGGAAGTAGGAGCTTGCAATTCACTGTCATCACTATCAGTCCACTTCCATTTCATGATGCAAATCAATCATCAGGCAACACATGAAAAGTGTTACCGGTTGGTAAATGACTAAATGTGTCTTAAGATGTGACATTAATTATATAATATATATATATATTAATATATTATAATTATTATTATATTTGTTTAACCCTAACATTTAAACACCTTGTGACATTTCCTGTTTATTTCTGTGACTTTGTTGGATATTGAAACACTTTTCTAGTCAGCCAAACTACGTTACCATATGTAAAATATATTTAAAATGTTATATTACATGTGAATAAATGTTAAGATTTAGCTGATGTTTAACCTAGTTCAACATATTCACTAATGTGCAGCTGTTTGACATCCAATATAAAATCTACACTGACTAAGAAAAGCCTGATTCAGTGATGCAGTGGTTAATGACGAAGGAAGCAGCCTTCAGTGGCAACATGTCAAATAATGCATTTTAAAACGTTTTGCAAAAATAGATGTGTTTTCTGCTCACAATATAAATGAACAAATAAACTTTTATTATAGTAAACCTGGTATCTTTGATGAGTGTATACTACAGGGTAGATAGGGCTACAGTATTGTACTGCATCTTAACATGTAAGTGTTGTCTTTTCCAGATACATGCAGTAGAATAGCAGATCAATAGACAAAATACCAATACTTGCCTCTGAAATATAGTTGAGGAGAAATAGGCTTTATATAGAATATGTCAAAATGTTGCTTATACAGTACTTTACTCAATGTACTACTTAGTTTGTAGTAGCTTATTATTTAAGTTACGACTACATCAGTAAAGAGCCGTTACATGTCAGTCGTGAGAGCCGCCTTATGTACACTGAAAGAACTGAAACTTTGACTTTAATTAAATGTATTATGTAAACAAGTTTCACAAAACTGTATTAGGTTATTTCAAAGCAATTTAGTTTAATATTATCGCTTTCAACTAACCTAACACAGTTTTGTGAAACTTGTTGACATGATACATTTAATTAAAGTCAACGTTTCAGTTTGTTCAGTGTAGAAATGGTCGACAAGTTTTCTCCAACATGTGGTTTGGTTTATTCTCCACAGACATTCATGTACGTGTGTGGTGAGTGCAGTCATTGAACGCATCTCCAGGCCTGACTCCTCCACCAACCAATCAGGGGCTGATAAAATAGGTCACCTGTTGGACCTTTCCTCATTCCTTTGCCTCTGTCGGGGTTGGTGTTACAGTTTTTGAGCCAATGTATGTGTTGGTACGCCTTTTGTTGTCCTGCCTGCTTTATCCATTGTTAGCTTTGTCGTAAATTGTTAGTATTTTAAAACCTACTGAGATTTTGTTTAACTTTGTCAGTTATTTATTTTCCTTAGTGGAGTTGAGTGCCAGTCACAGCTTGTCTCCCCTCAATGTTTGCTGTGACTGCACCTGTGGAGAGTATAATAAAGCTTACATGAGTTTTAAGTAAAGCTACTTTTGTGGTAAAGACTTATTTTAAAACCAATATTTATGGTATGTTGGGACTGGACAATTTTTGTT
This sequence comes from Gobionotothen gibberifrons, assembly GCA_943591055.1. Classification (NCBI taxonomy): domain Eukaryota; kingdom Metazoa; phylum Chordata; class Actinopteri; order Perciformes; family Nototheniidae; genus Gobionotothen; species Gobionotothen gibberifrons. The sequence continues at coordinate 8,129 of CALSBZ010038516.1, read as the reverse complement.
ATCTTTGAGCAATCATTTCTTCCAAGTTTCTTATGATGGTTTAATAGTAAAAATACATTTATTTGTGAACGCGTCTTTATTGTGAACTCAAGCTTTTTGGTAGCCTGTGAAGCTGACAATTGAGCGGCCCGACCAAGTAAGGAGGCAGAGGCCGAACGTCCAAAAAGATAACCCGGTGTGGGCATTTATTAAAACTTGAGCACAGGACACAGCCTCAATCTTGCTGTGCTCCTTGTACACATCCTGCAGCCACAAAGATCTCACGCACTACTCCCAGCCCAACAAGAAAACAGTGAAACAATGCGCCCAAGCTGCCCCTCCTTAAGAGAGATAGCAGCTATACCCAAGGCCGTAGACCAATGCCATGGGAAAGGAGACAGTGAGAGGAGAACATTATGAACTGTGTCAAAGGATGAATACCTAAGCAAATTATTTCCCTAACAGTTCCTCTCTTTTTATCAATTTTGATAACCTAAACAACCTATTCTAATAATAATTTGTTCAATACCCTAATAAATACGGTTCTTCAGAAAGGGTGTAGGCATTCTACACAATGTTGCAAATAATCACATTAATAAAACATTTCAGATTGAAACAGTCAATCAATAAAAATTATCTCTCATCAGTGTTTGGAGCATCTTTTTCAAAAGCACAATAATGAACATACCTGAAAGAATCACAGATACATAATAACATAAACATTTTAAAACAAATACATTTCATAATTTACTCATTAGTTAATTTGATTTAGCAACCTACAAAATCAAGACTAGCTTGTAGCTCAAAGATTTACTTCAAGGCAAACATTTAGTCGTCAAATCAGGATCATGAGAGATCCAGCTATGGTTTAAGAAATGCACACTGGTGATCTAATCAATCTGTAATCTGCAAAATTGCAGTGTCTTCAATTTAGGATTATATTTACGTTAGCTTCATTAAATATTAAATCAAAAAGACTATGGCATGATAACAGAATTATATTACTTGAACTATCAATCATGTGTCAATCAATGTCATTTCAAAATCTGAAGGGAAATGTTAAACAAAATGTTAAACAAATGTTAAACAACATGTTTAAACAATCTGAAAAGGAAAGATTAGGCAAATATTCAAAGACTTTTGTAAAAACCTGGAAAGGAAGGATTAAACATCCCTAAAACTTTAATTCATACATTTGTAAATGCTACAACTGATCTGTACCAAACTAACTCAATTAATTATTCTTATTAGCCATACTTACCTGAAAATCTACTTATGGTACTTTGAAAAGGTTATTCTATGTTTATCTAATGTTGAATATAGAATATACATTTCTTTAAATTATACTTCTCTAATTTCAGGATCAAATATGCTACATAATTGTTATATGACTTATTATACATATTTGTTTTGGACCAACACTGAAATTAATCCAGTACTTGAAACATCATTTTAGGTCTGTCTGTGCATGGGTAATACATTAAAGAGTAATGTTGTTAAGCCTGATTGCTGGACAATTAAGGATATTAACATTATCTGTGATAATAGTAGAATTACCTTATTATCTGAGAATATTTATTTATTTTGTTTAGTGCGAAAGTGTAATCTGATCTGACAAAATATATTTATCACCACTCCTCAGAAAGTTGAAGATTAGCATCCTCTTATCTCGAACGACCTCGTGCTTCCTTGCACGTGGCTGGGGGTGTCCTCTGCAGCCGGAGAGTGTGACCCTCTCTCTCTGACCCTTGGCCTTGAGAGCTGTCCTAGTTATTGGGATAACAACTGATAGGGATGTTTTCCTGAGTGAAGACAACTCAAGGTAATGGATTAGCACATTATCGTTTAATTACAAAAATAGGATAGGCCCCTCAGAATTATTTGGGAGCCTTCCTGACACATGCACATGCATAAATTGAAGGTTTGTGTTAGTCATTTAACATGCAAGAATCATATACTCATCAGTCCAAAGCAGAGAAATGTTATTTTAAGTTAAAGGTGAGCTTGTCCCTGTGGATATAACCCCTTCTCAATGATTCTAAATGTTATATTAATTCACCATTTACCTTTTGATAAAATATTAGTTTATCGGAAATACATTGTCTCTTCCATAAAACATAGGTTTGAGAAATAAATGTTCCAATATGAAATCAATTACTCAATATAATTGACTCTTCCCTCCCTTTTCTTACATATGTCACATATGAAATAATAACTTAGGAGTCTATTTAAGCATGGTATAGTTTATAATTAATCGAGAAGACTCAGTATCACCTGTGTGCAGCTTACAAAAAATTATTGTGAGAAACATATTATGCAGGAAATGTATACCTTTGTTGAAAAACAAAGCATATCTGATTTGGGAGAAAACGCTTCATCCCCCTTAACATCTGAGTTACTACTGATGGCAGACTCAATGTTGTCTGTTCTGTTAGTGCCAGCTATTAAGGACAAAGCCGGTAAAATGGGAAGCCTAGATAACTATAGGCCCATAGCATTAGCCAGCATATTGTCAAAAGTCCTAGAAAGAATTCTGCTGGACAGATTAGATGACTTTATTAACACAACAGATAACCAGTTTGGCTTTAAGGCTAAACATGACACTGACTTGTGTATATACGCCTTAAAGGAAATTGTCAACAAATATAGAGGTAATAACTCATCAGTTCTTATGTGTTTCATTGATGCTTCTAAAGCCTTTGATCGTGTTAATCATAGGAAGTTATTTGTCAAACTGAGTCAAAGAGGGGTGCCCAAATACATTGTGAGAATTCTGGTCTACTGGTATGGCCACCAGATTATGCAAGTCAAATGGGGCAATAGGGTCTCAGGCCCATTTGGGGTTAGCAATGGTGTCAGACAAGGTGGAATTATGTCCCCAGTTCTTTTTAACCTTTATATTGATGATCTGTCCAAGTGACTGAGAGCCTGTAATACTGGATGCAGGATTGATAGTACTCTAGTGAACCATATTATGTATGCAGATGATGTTAGTGTGCTGAGTCCATCTAGCGCTGGTCTTCAGCAGCTTCTTGCTGTTTGTTCTGTGTATGGTGTGGAACATGACATCAAATACAACGCCAGTAAGAGTGCTGTCATGATCTTTAGAACCAAAGAGGATAAATGTCTTAAATTTCCTGATTTTAAATTGTCTGATATTAATCTTAGTGTCTGTAATAAGTTAAAATATGTTGGACACTTTATTACAGAACAAATGACAGATGATGAAGATATTTATAGGCAATGCTGCATGATGTATGCACAAGCAAACCTTCTCCTACGTAAGTTTAGTGCATGTACAGATGGAGTGAAGATGTCTCTGTTCAGAGCATATTGTACACCACTCTAGAATGCACATTTGTGGTCGAACTACAGAAAAGCAAGTTTACGGAAATTTCAAGTAGCTTATAATGATGCCATGAGAATATTGCTGAAGAGGCCTCGATGGTCTAGTGCAAGTGAAATGTTTGTGGCTGCAGGAGTCAATACTCTACAAGCTGTTTTTTAAGAAATCTCATGTAAATGTATTTGCCGGCTTAATGACTCTGATAATGAAATCCTCTTGGCCTTATCGAACATAAGGTTTAATACTACACGCTACCAATCGCAGCTATGGAGACATTGGTATAGTTGTGTCTTTGTAGGACACTGATTTAAATTATTCTTAGACTATGAATTATTTTTATGATGTGTATATCATTTATTATATATAATTCCTTGTATTTTATCTATGTAATGTATTGTCTTTTACCTGGACCCTGAGTCTGTAATAAAGTTTTCATTCATTCATAGCATGAATGAGAGTGGGTGAACAAAATCAAGCTTACATTTGAAAACAGGTTTGCATTCCTCCACGTAAGGTGACGTTATCATTGGAAACAATAAAAGCTAATTGTTTTTCGATGTAGAATCTATAAATTGAATCGTCAGAGCAGAACAGAATGGTTGTATTGTAGCCTGAGTCTCGAGCAGCCTCCATATAATGTGAATACATGTAGAACTAGACATAAAGAGGCCCCTGACATTAGGCCTATTTAATCAAAAGTAGGGGCTTTTAACAGCTTGCCAACTTACAGGCATCCTCTGCATAGCAGTATGAATAGCCTTAAAAAAACAAACAACCCACTCTGTGGTAACGAGAGTCATGTATCTGAACCAAATGCCCTAAGTGAAGCCGTTAGTCTCATCTGACTGACCCAAGGGTTGGTGCTGGTGTGACAGGGAGGCTTCCAAGTGTTCAAAGCAGAGGTCAAGCTTTCAGTTCATGGCTCGGTGGGGGGAGCGGACCCACAGTATCAACGGCTGTAATGTTCAGTTTGAGGAGTGTCATTCTCTCTGGGAGCAGGAAATGGTGTCCATTCTCGGACCAGACCATCAATGTCAGCCATAGAATCTCTGTGACTGCACTCAGCCGGACTGTAGCAGGGTAGAACTGGGTGACTTTTAGTGAAGCCGTCCAAGGCCATAGACAAAATGGAACCACGTACTAACAAAAGGGACACAAGGTCATCAATGTCTCTCTTTACCTTTGGCCTAATTGTAAAACAAATTAGTGGAAGAAATGTGGAACACTAATCCATCATCATGTGAAATTTAGAGTTAATTTAATAATTATTTACGGGTTGAAGTGAAATTAACATTAACATTATAACTAAAGTCAGTCAAAATTTGGACGTGCACGCATCAGAATCAAAGCAATACACCATTTCCCCAGCTCTGTAATGAAAAGGATAACAAGATTAGGTACATTTACGGGAGTGTTAAAACACCCAAACATGCACACGTATCTTATTCTAGTAGAGATTAGAGGACAGGTCTAATGTTGTGAACAAAACTATCAAGTCAAAGTTATTTTATAATTGTAATTTACAGGGTTCGTACGGTCATGGAAAACCTGGAAAAGTCATGGAAATTCAAAATGCAAATTCCAGGCCCTGGAAAACTTATGGAAAACAATATTTTTCCCAAAGTTTTGGAAAAGTCATGGAAATGTAACTAAAGTTGCGTCAAATATAATTTACATTTTATCTAATCGCCGAAATAATCTGCGGTCGCGAGCTGTTATGTCTGTGCCATCATGACGCGCATGGTGTTATTTTTTTATCTATGAAGCGCAAACTGTGTGCTCGAGTCTTACGGCCTGTCAGCTGAACTCTGCTGCTCTGCGATGAGGGTCTAACTACAGCAGCTACATTACCTAGGGTGCGTTCGTTAATAGTAACTGTGTGGTCCGGAGTCACTGTGGCACAGACTGGACCGCTGGTGAACAGCTGTTAGAGTGGGCCGTTCAGAGCTCCCTGTCGAAGCGGCAGAGCGTGATGTGCACTGAAATCGTTGAGCTAGCTAACTAGCATAAATTATCACTATCTGCTAACGTTAGCTTTAGCTTTCGTTTTCTAACAGTTTTTTTTTCATAGGCTATAAACAGAGGTTGTATAAGTCGGCCTATATATGTTGTACTAGAGAAAAAGTAGAAGTACTCAGATCTTGTACTTGAGTGAAAGTAGAAGTACCAGAGTGTAGGAATACTCTGTTACAGTAAAAGTCCTGCATTCACAATGTTCCTCAAGTAAAAGTAGAAAAGTATTCTCATCAAAATATAGTGAAAGTACTGTAGCAAGTAGTCATTGTGCAGATTGGTCCATTTCAGAATAATATATATGATATGTTTTATAATGATTGATCATGAAAGTGTTCTCAAAGCTGGTAAAGGTGCAGCTAGTTTGAATGACTTTGTATACTGCAGGGTAGCTTGTGAATTTACTCCAGGTGGAACTAAAGTCTGATTTAACACTTGATTATATTTCACATCATTCATCCACATCTGTGAAGTAACTAAAGGTATTACATACATGTAGTGGAGGAGAAGTACAAAGTAGCAAAACATTGAAATACTTAAGTAAAGTCAAAAGTATGTCAACATTTTACCCACTTGAGTACTTGAGTTTATGAACTTAGTTACTTTACACCGCTGGCCATACAGATAGATAAGCTTTGCACAGAGGCATGAAAATACATTTTCAAAATGCTAAACAGTGCTGCCAAAATGATAAACTGACTGCTACACAATTAAAATAAATGCTTTTATATATTTCTATTATATGTGACTCTTGGGCAGATCTGTTATTATTAACACTGCTGCTTTAGTTGTTCTGATTGCTAAAATCAATCACATAATAATTTTAAAGCCGATATTCCGTGGGGTGGGGGGGTCGGGGGCTCGGATCCTTGTCACCTTTTTCATACCTGATGAGTTTGCATCCCTGAGCACAGCCGCTTCAGCGTGTAGAAGCCAGTAAGCCTACTATTTGATTTGTTCCAGATAGGACCAACATGTTTCATATGCAGACCTTATTTTCCTGTTCATGGAAAATTAGGTAAAGGTCATGGAAAAGTCATTGAAAATCATTGGTGAAAAAGTGTATGAACCCTGAATTTATGTAATACATTTAATTTAATAATTAATCTTAAATTACTAATAACTCTAAAGAAGGCAACAATTTACAACATGGATAAGGTGAATACTTATCCAAAGTGTGTGTGTGTGTGTGTGTGTGTATGTGTACAGCTTGTCTGCCCAAGGTTAAAACATTTGGGGCAGCAGTGAGAATGTTATGAGAAACAATTTGTTGCTCAGACTGAACTCGAAGGAAGCTAGACTGGAATTTTTTAATAAATCAAAACACTTGTACATTAATTAAATACATTTGACATTCAACTTGAGCTGGCTTTAATACTTTCTTTATGGTATTTTTTTTAATTGGGCTCAAGTAGAACCTTTACACGGATTTGGCTTGCAACACAGTGATACTGTTCTCTGTCTATTAGGATTTGGAAGTCTCATGATTTATTGTGTGGGCCTGTGAATGAGAGGCCATTGGAAAACAACATAATTTTGTTTAACTGTAATTACTTATTTTAAAGAGATTGCAACATTACACTTTTTAAAGAATTGCTCAATTACTTTAACACATTTATTATGCAGACAATAAAAACCTCAACAAATATATTGATTCTGGCTTAACCAGCGACCTTTACTCTTTTGTTCATAAGCTCGGTTTCAGAAAACTTGTTAGTAGTTTAACAACTATTAGAATTTTAGTAATGTCTATGGAGACCAATTGGTTGACACAATAAATAATTTGAAGCAGTTTAATAAAGAATGGTAAACTATATTTAAAACTGTTTTCTTTCTTTTTTTTTTTTTTCAACTGGAACTGTTTTTTTTTTTTTTTTCAAATTGAACTTCAACTTATATTAATTATCTGAATCCAGTGGCCAGTTGGAATAGATAATCAACAAAGTTTCCATTTTGCAGCAACAGCGCAAAAGGTTTCAACAATAATTCGTATTATGTCTAAGTCTAGTTCTGTCTTATCTGCTTTGCTTCGGAATGTGTTCAATACATTACGTTTTTTTCCATTATTACCATACAATACATAGATTTAACAATAAATGAAACAAATAATACAACATTGACCTAATTGAGCAGACAGATTTTGCCATCCTGACCTCCTCAGGCAGGTATTTGCGACCAGCAGTGATGCCTCTGAGGGTCTTGGGGCGCAGGACGGGACATAGGGTTTATACAAGGTCACAAAGATATCTTAACATACCAGCAATACAATTTAAAATGTATTGTTAAAGCAATATCATCTTCTTTTCTTCTTACACCTACAGCGCACACCCTGAACAGTGTGCTTCTTGTTTACATTTTCCTCTGCACACTCAGAGGCAGAACATAAAAACACTCTTTTGCTATTTTTTTTCATTTTGCAGCACATTTATACCACCAGAATTTTGCTTTACATCTTTACATTATTTATTTTTCTCAAGTCATTTACTTTTGGTGAGTTAACTAAAGTCTAGTTCATTTTACCCTGGCTATGGACTGATTCATTATTAGTTGTTATAAAACATAGACAAGACGGCGGGTAGACAAACCAATATAGACCCCCCATACAAACAATTTAGACAAACAAACATGGACTCGCAATAAACACCAGCGTGACAGCAAAGTTCATCCAGCTCAATTTAGTCCGAATTAAGAGGTTTCAGAGGGGGTAGGGAATTATCAGTGGGGCGCCTTGACTCGCGCGTCCACCCTTGTATACAAGTACTCAGATCGTGCCTGAAAGCCGTCCAAAAGC
>CALSBZ010038515.1:55203-68137 GCA_943591055.1 Gobionotothen gibberifrons | reverse complement strand
TCCTCCTCCTCCTCCTCCTCCTCCTCCTCCTCCTCCTCCTCCTCCTCTGGTAGAGTAGGAGTGTATGTGGATCATCCTGCTGGCTCTCTCTCCTTCTTCAGAGTCTCCTCTGACACACTGATCCACCTCCACACCTTCAGAACCACATTCACTGAACCTCTTTATGCTGGGTTTGGGTTCAGGTCTGGTTCCTCAGTGTCTCTGTGTTCTCTGTAGGAGTTTCCTCCTGTTCCAGAGACTTCCTCCCTGCTGCCCAGATAGTTCAGTCTGTTCAGGATCATAGCTGATGGTAGTTAGTACCAACCTGAGTCTGAGGGTTTTTACTTCATTATAACATGATTTCTGAACTATTGATATGAAGTCTGACCCTTTTCAGACACTTAGCTAAACCAATCGACTGTGATCCCCCTCTGTATAATGTGTACTACACACATACTCGTATGGCAGTATTCATACTGTGATTCCCCTTGTTGGGAAAATCCTGAATGTACTCTTCCAATCTGAGAGTAACATGATAACAAAGGTATCCCAACTGTAGCTGTGTTCATGACAGGATGTATGATTACCTAGAAGAGCATCAGAGCATTAGGCATATGATAGCTATGTGATTAACATGATGATTCAGCCATAGCAGACTGGGTCAACAATAACAAACTGGTACTCAACATTGCAAAAACAAAATCAATGGTGTTCGGATCCAGACATATGTTAAGCAGCAATCCTCAATTAAGCCTGACACAGGTAAACGAGACTAAATTGCTTGGCATTGTTCTTGATTCTGGTTTACAGTGGACAAAGCAAATAGACAGTATCGTAACTAAAATGGGAAGGAGCATAGCTATGGCGAGAAAATGTACAAAGTATGTAACACCAACCACTTTGAAACAAGTCATTCAGTTTTGTCACATCTTGAGTACTGTCCGGTCATATGGTCATCAGCAGCAAAAACACATATACAGAAATTACAAATAGCTCAAAACAAGGCTGCCAGACTAGCTCTCCACTGTTCGAAGCGCACTCATATTGGAGTTATGCATAAAAACCTATCATGGCTTCCGGTTGAGAAACGTCTACAATCTCGTGTTATCACTTTTCAATTTTTTTTCCAATTTAGCAAGAAAACACTGTTTTTATGATCAAATAGTTTACACTAGAGACGAGCATGACCATCAGACTAGACAAGCTACATCAGGCCATCTACTGGCACCTAAACCCAGGACAAATCTTCTGAAATCTTCTGTGACTTATAGAGCTATAAAGGAATGGAACTCATTGCCAAACTACCTTGCTGAAATAGAGTCCAGAGCCTCTTTCAAGACGAGATTGAAGGGCCATCTAATTACCATGGACCCTTGCGAGCTGTGAACCCTAATTGAATTTGATCGCATGTTGTTGATGATATTGGTGATGTTGTTAATGTTGTTAATGTTGTTAATGTAGTTAATGATGTCAGGGTTTATGTCCTAAATGTTGCCGTATCATTATTGTTGTATTGTTTTAAGTGTCGGACCCCATGAAGAGTAGCTTTTGTCAAGAGCAAAAGCTAATGGGGATCCTTAATAAACATAAAACATAAACATAAAAACAGCCTCTATGGAGATAGACATATGACAAGCATGATCATTTCTGACGTGGAGCTCATCTGAAGTAAACATTGAATACTGCTTTCTATTCCTCCATCTTGTGACTGTGTAACTCCCTCTCTTGGAAATCAGCATGTGAAGGACACTGTTCAGGAACTAGTTGATGCTCTGTATGTGATGACTACTTCCATTCTGGAGAGGATCACAGATACATGGATCCTGAGATTGAAGCTCAAGCCGGGGACCAGGGATATTTTTCCAACACTTATTGCGACATGTGGATATATACATTTTTGGATTAGACTGAACCGACCTCTCTGCTGCCTTTATCTCAAACTTGAGATTAAAAGTCTATCACAGGATACACAGAGTCAAACCATCCAAGCTTAAAGCGCTCCATGGGAGGAAGCCTGTGAAGTGTAAATGAGTTCAGCAGCGTTGCATGATGGAGACATGCCAGCATAGTAAAGGAAATAGAAGACCATGGAGAAGACGGATGCATGATAATGTAATCTACATGTATGAAGTTAATGTGTAATCAAAATATAAACAATTATATCTTAAGCATATCGTGAAAATACCAAATATCAATGTATGTTAAAACTAAGAAAGGGTGCAGCAGCAGGGGAGAGTGTGTGTGTTGAATTCCTTGAAGATCTAGGGAGAGATAAGGGACTTGGTATGCAGGGAGTCTGGTACTGGGACACCAAAAAGATATCTGCTTTATCTCCTGGAGAGATGAGGGTTTTCAGGACCCCTCGGCGGGGCCAATCAATGATCTCCTAGTTGAAAAGTTCCCCTCTCAAAACCTATTATGACTTGAGGGCGTGCTCTCTGTTCTCTCTCTTTTCTGCTGACTGGCCATAGGGTAAGACCTATTTTCAGGGAGTAGGAGAGCAGGGGTACCCCTTATTGTTGTGTTGTTGTATTCTACCATTAAAACTGATTATTGTTCATCTGATATCATGGTGCTGTTCAATTCTTCCTTTATAATTAATAGAGCTTTCGTCAGGAATGCGCGGAGCTGGAAGAGAACACAACATATTCTCCTCAGATTCCAACAATATGGTGACCTCGATGTTGAGGTGAGCAGAAGCTGAGGAAGAGCACCAGTGAAGGCACTTCGAAATGGCTTTGACAACTGAAAGCAAGGCCTTGTGATTCGACAAAAGAGGTGACAGCCGCCTGTTTTTACCGAAGGTTTGTGATTGGCTACACTACTACTACTTTTGAGTTGTCAAAGGGATTCACAGTGTTTTAACGATATGGTAGAATATACAATACATATTTTACTGTGTTAGGAAAGTTATACAACATAATTGTGAAGCGGCTACTGTGGGTCACTGGTATTCATTCCATGTGTGACAGATTTGCTGGGGAAGTCCAGTGGAGTGTTCATTCTCCATCCAAGACTAAACTGAATAACAGATCTGATGCTCATAGGAGCGGGAAGTGCGTTATATGTAATTAAATCCAAGGGAGGGTGACGCAAACTTCAAAAAGCCATTTGAAGCGAGCGGACCTCATTTATCCTTTGTTTGTGGGAGTAAGGGGGTATGTTACTGTGTCATCTTTACGTAATATCTGTGTAGAAGTTGAGTGGAAATTGCAGAAATTAAGCTTACTGGAGGAGATTCTGATGGAATTGGTCAAGCAGACTGAAGCTCATTTGTGGTCAGCTGCTGCCATCTAGTGGCTGACAGGGGGAAACAGCACAGACAGAAACATTGATGTTTGGCGACATGCTGGAAATTGAAAACTAGTCAGATAAATAAAAGCAAAGTCAATATGGAAGGAGAGTTTGAAAAGAATGATTCAGACGTCCAAATTCCTGGCAGTTTCCGAGAACCAGGGGACAGACTATGAGATTGATTCTGAGTTGAATAAAAAAAGGGGGGGCAAGGAACTATGATTAAATGATAGGAGATGAGATGTTGGGGAATTTAGATTCAACTCTAAGTGTTATGAAATGGCCTTGTCCGGTTACATTTTTATTGAAGCCAGACTACAAGTCGTATGGTTTAATTTTTATTGAACTCAGTCTCCAAGCGGTGTGGTTGATATCTGCACATGTTGAGTGAACCCCTCCCCTTCCCCCCATTCACATGAGGTTAATGAATACTGCTAAGCTGGTTAGCTAGCCAGTTGGCAATACAAGAGGGTGATATAGTTTGAGTAAAGATACAACCGGTAACTACTGATTGAATACACAGTGATGGTGTACATGAACATTGAGAGTAGATTAAGTTGTTTTGTTTTGCATGCTTTTCACCAAAAGTCATTTGATTTGTTATTATTTTTAATGTGGTGTTGTTTGGAGTTATATTTCTAAACTATAATGTATCCACACGCATGTGGTTTCTTTGTCACAGTTCATTTTAAAGTCAGCCACCTCATGGCTAGATCTCATCTCTAAGAGTCCATTGTGTTAATGTTAAGAGGTCCTTTTGTTCTTCAGGCCACATGTTAAGTTTGATCAGCATCCAATTTATTTGACCCCATGAGGTCAAGAGTCATTCTGTTAGACCACCATCTTGTGAAAGAGAAATCATTGTTCTTTTGTCACATTGTGAATTAGAAAATAGTTCATTTGGCTAGATCAATTTATCTATAAATGTTGTAGTTGGAGTTTGGTGTTTGCTAAAATTTTTAGGAACAACACCACCAGGAGATGAGTAAACTCAAGAATCCGTAGAGTGTAAATACATTGAGAGACACATTTTTACACTCAAACTGTTTGCATATCAGGGACAAGAAATTTTGATAAAATAAATAAATGTTCACCAAAGGTAAAAAGTACAATGGAAAGTAGACATAAGCCTACACTTGAGTCAATTTACATTGCTATGTTCTGATTAGTGTCCTCTGCAAGTGTACTATTGTTCTAAGTAACAGTGGGATTTAAAATATTGGAGAAAGGTATGGAGAGGTTCTTTCGTTGTGTGTGAAATATTTGATGCTTGAAACATGTAGGTATTCCAATTTATATGAGTAAATGTTTTCCTGAAAGAGTTATGTTGGGTAAATATGTAGCAATGGTTGAGGTAATTCTTGGAAAGAGTTTGTGTAATATCATTGGTAGACATTAATAGTGATTAGATGGCATTTAACAACTAAGACAGATAGTATGATTAGAAGAAACAGAGTGGAAAGGGTTGGATTTATTTAACCTCAGTGTGCTAGACCCCCATATGGGTAGTGCGTCCCGAGACCTGGACTTCCCCTCTGAGTCAGAAAGGCTACGACCCAGACCCTCCAAGCAGACAAAACCTAACCCAACAGGAGACTCCTCCTTCTCCATCGAACAGACAGAGAACCAAAGCTGAAACAACAACAACAAGACTGCATCTAGAACGGCAGCCAGAACTATCTCCACCTGAGACATCCAAAACCAAACTTTATGCTGACATACAGAGAGATACTCTCATCCGTCCCTCAGATGGGGCATGAAGTTCCAAGCTGAGTCAGGAGATTTGGCAAGAGCAAAGTGTGAGATGTGAGAGCAGAATCCGCCCTCCATGAAAGCAGCAAAGAGACTGAAAAGGGGGACATGAAATGCAAAGCAGTACAAGAACAGTGTCAAGATGGGGGCTGCAGATGAAACTGGACAGATGGCTGTATACAAGAGTTACAGCGGATGATTTCCAGAGCTGATGGACAAAGGGGGAGGAGTCAGAGTCAGGAGTTGGTCGAGCAGAATGTCAGGAGGTGCAAAACGCACATAAAAGAGACCATATTTAAAGAAATTGAATTGACTTGGTTTAAGTAAAGATAAAAATATGTACTACAAAAATGTGTTCACAAAAATGTTCAAAAAGAGGTAACCACAAAGCGATATTTAACTGAAAATACTAGGGAAATGTTTACTCAGAATTTTTCTTCCACACTGCTAACATCTCAGTAAATGAGCTAGTAGATCATTTTAATTCAAAAATTAAAAATGTTATAGATGCCATTGCTCCAACTAAGGTAAGGGAAGTGACTGGGAAGAAAATATCTCCATGGAGAAAGGCCATGACCGTGAAAACAGAAAAAAGAGAATGTAGAAAAGCTGAACGCAGGTGGCGAAAAACAAATCTCCAGGTTCACTTTGAAATGTATAAAGAGAGACTTGGCCTTTATAATTTGGAATTGAAAAATGCACGACAGTCTTTCTTCTCTGACATCATTACTAAAACCAAAAACAACGCACGTGCCTTGTTTGCTACCGTCGACAGACTAACTAACCCCCCAGTGTCAGTAGCCTCTGAATTTCTATCCACCAGGGCGTGCAACGATTTTGCCTCCTTCTTCACTGACAAAATTCAGAAAATCAGACAAGCAGTCAGTAACTCTGTATCAGGTACAGCAAATGTGTTGTCCCTATGTCCACCTAATATCAATTCAGACATCATGACACAATTCCATCAGATTAATGATAAAAACCTAGAGGACATTATTAAACTTCTGAAATCCTCCTCCTGCTGCCTTGATATTATTCCAACAGGATTTTTCAAAGATGTTTTTCCTTGCATGGCCTCGGATCTACTTCATATAGTAAACAAATCTCTTCACTCAGGTATTTTTCCACAGGCCCTGAAAACTGCAGTCATTAAACCGCTCTTAAAAAAGAATAATCTAGATGCTTCACTAATGAACAATTACAGGCCCATATCAAACCTGCCATTTCTAGGAAAAATCATTGAAAAAGTAGTTTTTCAACAGTTGAGTAACTTCTTGCATTTAAATAACTGTTTCGATGTGTTGCAGTCAGGCTTCCGTCCAAACCACAACACTGAGACTGCTCTTGTAAAGGTCTTCAATGACATCCACTTAAACACAGACAGTGGCAGAACTTCAGTGTTAGTACTATTAGATCTCAGTTCTGCGTTTGACACTGTTGACCACAATATATTACTAGACCGACTGGAAAACTGGGTGGGACTTTCGGAAACAGTTCTAAATTGGTTTGAATCCTACTTAAAGGACAGAAACAATTTTGTTTCTATAGGTAAATACAAATCTGAGTTGACAACTATGACATGTGGGGTTCCTCAAGGATCCATCTTGGGGCCTCTTCTCTTTAACGTCTACATGCTACCACTGGCTCAGATAATGAAGAACAACAAAATAAGTTACCATAGCTATGCAGATGACACACAAATTTACGTAACCATTTCACCAGGAGACTATGCTCCAATTCAAACACTGAGTAAGTGCATTGAACAAATCAATGACTGGATGTGTCAGAACTTTCTCCAATTAAACAAAGATAAAACTGAGGTAATGGTTTTTGGAGCCAAGGCAGAACGTATAAAAGTTAGCGCTGAGCTTCAGTCTGTAATGTTCAAAACAACAGATAAAGCCAGAAATCTAGGTGTAGTCATGGACTCTGACCTGAGTTTCAACAGTCACATTAAAACAGTTACTAAATCAGCCTACTATCACCTAAAGAACATATCTAGGATTAAAAGACTAATGTCACAGCAGGATTTGGAAAAACTTGTCCATGCTTTTATCTTCAGTAGACTGGACTACTGTAATGGTGTTTTCACAGGTCTCACTAAAAAATCTATTAGAAAGCTGCAGCTAATTCAGAACGCCGCTGCTCGAGTCCTCACTAACACTAAGAAAGTGGATCACATCACTCCAGTTCTGAAGTCTTTACACTGGCTTCCTGTGTGTCAAAGAATAGATTTCAAAATACTGCTGCTGGTTTATAAAGCACTGAATGGTTTAGGCCCAAAATACATTTCTGATCTCCTGATAAATTATGAACCATCCAGAACTCTCAGGTCTTCAGGGACTGGTCAGCTTTCTGTCCCCAGAGTCAGAACGAAACATGGTAAAGCAGCGTTCAGTTATTATGCTCCAAATATCTGGAACAAACTCCCAGAAACCTGCAGGTCCGCTGCAACTCTTACTACTTTTAAATCCAGGCTGAAGACTTTTCTTTTTGTCGCTGCTTTTAATTGAACTTTTCATATCTTATACTGCACTGTAACTTTTATCCATGTATTTTTCTTTTAATGTTTATTTTATTAGCTTTTCTTTTTAATGACTGATTTTAAATGCCATTTTCTTAATGTCTTTCATTTTTTGTAAAGCACTTTGAATTGCCTTGTGTTGAAAAGTGCTATATAAATAAACTTGCCTTGCCTTGCCTTGCCTTGCCTTACCCATGAGTTAATACATTGGTAAATTAAAAATAGCAATAAAGAGGAACCTATTAAAGTAAAATGAGAAAATCATCCTAAAACATACTGAGAGTTAAGGGGGACACACTGAGGGAACAATTCACTACACCACAATGGGTGTTTTGGGGGTTAGGAGTAGAACAATATTCTTCAATCTTTTCATCATGTAAACAAATTATTCTTGAAGAGATTTGTATTCACGTGTGAATAAAGTAGTGATCTTATTTGTTACAATATTGATTACCATTGAAAGGATAGTTTTAGGAACCACTCTATAAGATCAGACACATCTTTATTTGTATGGATAATGTTAAAGGGAGGGCTAATGCCAAGCCAAATATGGTATTCCAATCTAAAGAATTGATTTCGCCATTGTGGCATAGTTATTACCATAGGAGGGCTTTGAGAAGGAAATATGAGATGATTTCTCTTTTTAAATCCTTGATAAAGTAGGGAGTAGCTGTTCCATGTTCGGACACCCAGGGTTCCACACACTGCTAAAGAGGTTAACATTGTTTTTTAAGTGGACCAGAATTGAAGATAAATGCTATGAAATGCATTGCAGAGCTACACAGATCCTAGTAATGGTTTGACTCAAGAGAATAGTTATGTACACAAGTAACCTGAAATAGATCTATTACACATTTTAATACTAATTAAGTGTAAATGAATTGTAGTAGTAGTACTCTGAGAAAGTGAGTTTTGTACCAAGTTTCAGGAAAGGTGGGAGGCGGAAGTCCCAATAAAGAGTTGGAACCATCTTGACAATTATAGTTGAAATCGTGAATGAATAAGGAATGGCGCTCCGCATATGACATATTTTTGTGAAGACTCTGCAGAGCACACATGGCCAGAATGACCGAGACCAAATTACCTTTGACCCTGACTGACAGTGTGACAAAAGCACTGTCAATGACTGACACTGGGGTGTACCTGACCTGAAAACCAGACAGTGTGAGTGTGAATGAATGCCGGCAGGTGACCAGTGTAACTGCATGATTCTAAAAGAATAACTAACCGAGCATGTTTTTGGACTAACATATTATTTTTTGGAGCTCCAGGGGAAACGAAAGGTTTCCTAAAAATTCCACAAAAGGGGGAATCCGCACATGTGACCCGTTTCTAATCTACTTGATGCTATTGTGCTCCCACAGGCAGCGGCGGTTTGCAAACTGTGAAGCTCAAACTAAAACCTGAAGATTCTGTTTCTTTTAGGACTGAAAGACGGAGAGAAACACTTATTTTCACTGAAGTGTTTACTGTGGAAAATAATGGATGTACATTTGTGGATAATGTTTGGTATTTTCTTATAATCAATGATTACCTGAACGTTTTCTTCCCATTACAGGATTTTGTTACACATGAGTTCATGTGTAAAAAGGGGGAGTGTGTAATATATTGTATCAACATGGCTGTCAAATTCACAAGCTACATTTTTCATTTAGGGACTGAAAGAACCCTGCCGCCCCAACTTGGATGTTCAATCTGAGCATCGATTGACAGTTTTAGAATGAACCTGCTCCATATCCATAAGATACTGTTTGGTGAATGTTGACATGTTTCTAAATATTGATTGAGTTATAACAGGTAACACAGATCAGAATCAGTGGCCAAGGGGCTACTGTGAGAGATGTAATTCCAGAATGGAATACCGAAGAAGTTGACCTGTGATAATGAAACAATTTTGTAATATTTCAACAGATATTAGAGTACCTGAGGTTTGAAATGTAGGAAGAACATATTACAGTTAAGCTAAAACATAGTAATGTAATGAGACAGAATTTAATTTAGACAACATCTTGTAACTAGCCTGGTAAAGAAATAAAGCCATAGACTTTATTGTTTAGGTCATTAAGGGGATATATATTTAATTTCAATTCATAATAGAAAGACATTTGATGACAGCCCAGGAGCCCTGAGTGTAGGAAAGAAAGTAGAGGTCATGAGTGCAACTTAAGGGATTGGGGTCAGACTTTTCCACTCAGGTTGCAGAGGCCAAAGGGGGACCCGAGTGGCGCGATGCCGACACAGTAGAGTTCGTCTGGCTGGGGGTCATCAGACCCGGGTGGCTCGGCCCCAGGTTCTCCGGCCCCTACAGAGTGACCCAGAGGACCTCCCACGCGGTCCGCCTAGAAGGAAAGGGAGACGTCTGGTGCCATTGGAGTCAGTGTGCGGTGGGGAAGGCACCTGGAGGGACCCTAGACGACATCAGGACGGACGTGGCCCTCGCGGAGGAGGACATCGAGGACTCAGAGGGCATCATTTAAGAGAAATACACGACGAAATACACGACGATACAAGCGAAACTAAACTTAATCTATAGTTACGTAGCCTAAAACACTGATGGTCTATTAATGGCAAAATATAGAGCTAAAATAAAAGATTGCATCCTCTTTCATCCTCAGCGATGCCCCTAAGATGGTCTTTAAATGTACTTTTTCTTGTATAGTGTAAGTCTAATAACAAGCAATCAGAATTAAAAGTTGAACAGTTGTGACCTCCTACTGACTGAAGGAGAGAAAGGGGGAGACCACCTGACGAAGAGAGGGAGGAGGAAGAAGACTATAAAGAAGAATGGAGAAGAAGAAACAAGGCTTCTTGGAGGATTCTTGGGGGAAGTTTTCTGAGGCCCAAGCCCTGGGCCCTGGGCCTGGGCTTGGGCTCTTGAGAACCTGTTGCTATTGTATTTTGACTTGGTGTCTATTTTTTAAGGATTATTTTTAATCCTCAATTTTTGTTAAAACCTTAATAAATCCGGTTTGTACTTTGTACACTTCGACCCAGACTCCTGGTCTCTCTTGTGGTCTCTGAAGGTATCTGCTTGGTCTTAGAGTGAGGTAAGAATACCTTTCCTTGGAAAATGCTGACATTAGTTGATCATTTGGATTTAAATTGTTTAAAGGAGAGGTGTCATGCTTTTCCGGTTATTACCCGTCCCCTTGTGTGTTATGAAGGTTTTTCTGCATGTAAACGGTGTGCAGAGTCAAAACCCTCAAAGTACACCCTGTAGCGAGTAAAACTCTAACACAAAAAATACCTCCCCAAAACGCCTCGTTGGTGAAACGTCATTGTCCATTGTTTACTTCCTGGGTGCTGTGTTGTAGAAGCACCCAGTAGCCACGGCCAGAACTATGACGCAATACGGTCATGCGGTACCCGGAACCAAATGGGCCAATACGTGGAGCCGTTATGTTACGTCCGCGGAGCCGTTACGTTAAGCCCCCGCTGATTGGTCCAAATTGACCAATCCACGGACTTCCTCACACACACACTCAGTGCAGGCAGCTCTGCTGATTTCTGCTCCCTGGCTGCAGGCGAGCCGTTTAGTGGAGAAAGTGAATACTGCTGAATACACATACTTTACAGAGATGCTGTATGCGAAACCAATGTGAGTTTGGAAAATTGCACAGTATTTTTCTATTTTAGTATACCTCAACAATGGAATTATGATCAGTGGAAATTGCCATGACACCTGATGTTGCGTTAACTTTAGGGATAAAAAGGGAGCATCGGAGGACTTTATTGTTCACTTAATTAAACTTATATCTTTGTGCATAAGGTGTATGTACTAAAAACAATCCAATCCAAACTAAAGGCACAAGTTGTGAAGAATTATGGGTAACAACAAAGTGAAATCTAGACTAATCCAGATTTAAATGCATAAAAGAAGTTGCTGCTGCTTCTGATCCAAAGCCTAGCAATCATCATCAAATAAGAAACGTTCCCCTCTGGCTCTGGATCAAAGAAAATGAACTCCTGCTAAAATAATTATCCCGCCTCACTGAGTCAGTCTGGATAAACGTCAAAAATACTGTCGGCTGGAGACAGAAAGAGTGACAGACAGACAGAGAGAGAGACAGACAGACAGACAGACAGACAGACAGACAGACAGACAGACAGACAGACAGACAGACAGACAGACAGACAGACAGACAGACAGACAGACAGACAGACGCTGTATATAAAGCAGGAGAAAGACAGGGGACGTGTGCAAAAGCCAGACATAGACTGGGTTAGGATGATGTGGGAATAAAGGAGCTGTGAGGATGTTTTTTAAGAATGAATCCAACAGTGAGCGCTGCACAAACACACAGCTCCCTGCGCTCAGACGGCTAAAAGGGAATATTATAAAGATGCAAATGTGGCCCATTTACTGAGGAGCCAAAGCTCAGAGTGGATTTGTTGGATGTGTGTGTGTTCGGTGTGCAAATATGCATTCAATCAGGAAAAGGACAGGAAGGCAGAAACCCCTGATTTGACATAAACAGTGTTACAAAAAGTGTCGATGCAACAACTAAGGAATTCATAAGATGGATAGAGTCACAGAAACTATATTCTTAAATAAAAGTGCTTTTATTTACATCCAAAAATGCTGAAATAACAAAATGACAAGGGCGTCCAGGTCAAAATCGAAAGAAAAAATGAACATTAATATATACAGCTCTCAGAAATGTAAACAGGTACCGTCAGAGTAACCCAAAATCACTTTAGGCCAGAGGTTTATATGTGTTAAGCCCCTCTCCATAGGCCAATCAACTATTTTTAAACTTCATTATTGTCATTCTAACTGTCTACAACATGTATTTCAAAATAATTAAACACAATACATCAAATAGGTCAACATTTACTACTATTTCTGACCACTGAAGCCCTACACAATTACATTTTTAATACATAGAAAATATTGTCACCCCTGCCAATGCATTACATGGTACGGTCCAATTCAGCAAAGCTTTTTCAATGATTGAGCCTCTACTTAAAGGTCTCCTATTATGCAAAATCCACTTTTTCACTTATTTTCTACATCAACATGTGTCCCCTCTTCTTCACGTCTTTTCTACATCAACATGTGTCCCCTCTTCTTCATGTTTCTTCTACATCAACATGTGTCCCCTCTGTGTACAGAGACTCTGAAAGGTTTCAGGAACAAAGATTCTCTCTCTTTTTGTCCTGTCTGGAAATATGCTGATCAGATTTTGGCCACTTCATGATGTCATAACAATGTTTTGGCTTGTTTAAATGGAAGCAGAATTAGTTAGTAATCATACTTAACATATTGAGGTTGGTAATTAAATAATGATTTTAAAGGAAACAGATCGTTTGGTCAGACATTAAACCGTATTTATTGCACCAGAACCTCTGAATGTTTCCATTATTCCACTGTATGGATATGTC
>CALSBZ010038515.1:11426-24026 GCA_943591055.1 Gobionotothen gibberifrons | reverse complement strand
CACAGCTGGGAGACCAGGGGACACTAAAGAGTGACGCACACAGCTGGGACGGAGCGCTCGGTGACTGTAGGAGCCATGAAACATGTTTCGTATTGCGTTTTGTTTTAATATAAGATATTTGTTTGAGCACAATTGATTGGTTGGCTTGTGTCACATGGATATGGGCGGCACTCATTATAATCCTGTTCACCTGCGTGAGGTGTGGGTGTGTGGAAGAGAGGGTGACACAGGGCCGTTGTACTTTTTGTTGACCGCAAGATTACAATTGCTTTGATTATAACAATGTAGGCTATGTCTGATCACCGAGTTTTTTCAATAAACTACAATACTGCGAAACAGAGCTTTTGATCTCAGCAATACTTTTTTAGCGTGTCATACAATATCAAACAGGCCCGGCCTCAGCCTCTCAGCGACTTTGTTTGTTTCCTGCTGTCGCTACAGTGACGTTCAGGATTATAAAGATGAACAACTGTCTCTGTTGTTGGAAACTTACGTAAAATGTTTTATGGTCTTATTTTAACAATGTGATCACATGACTCTGCTGTAAGCTAGCTAGCTAACGTGGCTAACCTCGTCATTTCAGATATACTGACAAACACTGACAGTTATGAGACGACTAACTCTGTATCTGCAGCGTTTGCTTTCTGCAGCTTTTAGTAAGCGCTGCGCATGTCTCCTCAAGTTGCTGAATATTTTCTAAATGCTGCATGTGTTGTCAAGATGTTTATTCATATGCTTGAGTTTTGACACATTTGTGTTTTTATATTTGCATTGTTTCTGAAGCTGCCGTTTTGGAGCTAAGTTATCTTGCATGATTTCCTTTCCCTGAACAACGTTTTAATTTCAGAGTGAAGCCCTGTGGATGTCTTCCAGCACATGCTGCCATCTTTTAATGTTCTCCGGTTAGTGTGCACTAATTGGGTTTTAAGTGTTAAAATGTCATGAATTGCACCCCGGAGCACATGGTGTGGGAACATAGTCAAGGAACGTAATTTAAGCGATTACAAAATGTCTTCATCACATGACGACTGTTTCATCTCGTCTCGTTTCATCTCTGTTTCGCTGCCAGAACCTTTAGTGAGCTTTACAGAATCAATGTGACAACCAACGACATCATAGACACATAACACATTTACTTGCTATATTATTAATGCATCTAATTGGAGAGAGATCATGTATTAAACAGAATCAGTACAAGCCAAAAACACAGCCTCAAACTACTCTAACTCTGATTGGTCTTTCCTCAGTCTAAGCATTGGTTTAAAATATGAAAGATATAATAAACAAAGACACATTAGAGGAGGAAAAAAAAGGTTAACGTTTCGTGAAGTCCACAGGCATTTAGCGCATATAATCCCTGACATATTTGGTTAACAAGTGTTGCTTTAAGACACAAAGACATTTCTATACTTCTATTTTACATCTCTTTATCTACCTGAGCACCTCTGCAGACTACACTGAAGCTGGTACATTTAGGTAAAGTTATAAGTTAATTTTAAGCTGATAAAAATCTAAATCATCGCCACAAATTGGATTGAAAGATTTCACTTTAATCTTGTTATACCTGCATGACATGGCCTGCTTAAGAGTGAAGGGACATGAAGCACTTCTGATACCAACATCTTCTCCCAATTATAGATGCTTGGCTAATTGAAACTGTCCCAGATGTTGGTCTCTTCTGTTGATCGCCATCAGCAAATGCTCAGCTACACGGGGACCATGGAATATCTCTATGTGTTTTAATCAGTGTCATTTTTCAATTTTAAACATCCAGTTCATGTCATTTCTCGGTGGCCTTTTCTGAAATTGGGTCCAAATGCCAGATGGCCAGTAAAGGTTAAGATTAAAGGTCAACAGTCTGACCTCGTATCAGACGGCTGCTCCACACACTTAACATTTACTCAGCTCCAAAAAATGTAAGGAGCAAATCTGGAATCAGCCGACCTCTCACTAAAGATCTGTCGAGCGCTATTAAAATACCAGGAAACATGCTGTGGCCCTTGGTACGGAGCCCCTATGACAGTGCATATGTCACAAAGCTCAGCCAGAATGCCAGTTTTTGCATGTTTATATATCAATATTACTGTAGTTGTTGTGTTTCTTAAATATCATTGGAGTGCGGTGCTTTTGTTTTGGTTTTTTGTGTGCTTCACCTGGCAGGCTATTTGGACACGAATGATGCACCTGGGGAGGCACCTGAAGTGCATCACGTAATTAGGTAAGAAGGAACAAAAGGACACCGGGAGAACGTGACAGGGACCTGATGTGGTGTGGGTGTGTGAGGCATCGGAGAACAAACAGTGGACAGTGAAACACGAGAGACGTGGTCGTTTCAGACGGCACACACGCTCGTGGACAGGATCGACTGTCGGACGAACGAGCTGTCGGACGAACGAGCTGTCGGACGAACGAGCTGTCGGCTCGAACGCTGTGATAAAGATCTCTAAGCGCAGCAGCAATCCAGCACTGCCTTCTCGACCAGGAAGAGCGTCCTGGCACGCTCCCCCGAAAATACAATTTTAATATTTTGCACACTTATTCCACTTATTCCTAGTGTGCCACTGGTTACGGTGCCGCGTGCCAATAGTGGCACACATGACAGGGGTTTCCGACCCCTGCTCTAATGTGTTAATAAAGGTTAACATTACCACAGTGTCAGAAGACCAAATGTTGTTTTTTTGGTAATTTCGCCAACATGTTGACCTATTGCCCTCTGACGCAGCTGACCATCCTTGAGCAGCCGTTATCTCCCTTAAGGAGGGGCTGCCCTAGCAAGTTGTTGTTGTTACCAGTTTGTGACCGGGCAGCTCTCAGTCAGAGATAGTTTTTGTTGTGGGACACCTGGAACACATCCTTCTCTGGGTGTAGATGATCTCGAGCCATAAGCGACAACAAATGTGATTCAGTGTCCTCAGCTGTTTAGTCTATCTATTGAATAATGTTGATTATTACACTCTGAACTAGTTAAAACCTGGAGCTACAGGAGGGGTCTTCAGAATTGATTGTGGCATCTCTACCGTGTGGTCAGACCGTGGCCCGTGACATGCCTTGTGAATTCTCCGGCTGAAGCTCCAAATAAACCCTCAGTGTTTGCCATCAAAGCTCCAGCTCTCCTCGTGTCTCTCTTTGAGTCCTGACTCCAATCGCTTCAGAAGTTTCCCCAACAGGTACAATGTGACGGAAGAGAATTAGGGCGACATGTGAACTGTAAGGGAAACTTCTGTGTAGCAATGCAGTGGGAGTCACCGACTCATGAAGGAGACACAGGAGGAGCAGGAGTTCTGATGTCAAACACTGATATTTAATACAAGTATCGGCCGGAGAAATTCACATCACAAGTCACAGCAGCCAAAGGTTCTGACTGCACGGGTGGGTTGCCATGTCAATTCTGATCAGCCTGTGTCTTGGTAGACCATTTAACTAGTTTACAGAGAGTCATAATCAACATATTGGGGATGGGCCTTGGTACCTGGAGACTGTCTCTGACCCCCTGCTGTGCTTTGAAGCCAGCGTTCTCAGAGTTTTATAACTCCTACTTCCACCAGATCAAGTCATAAAACTTATTGTATCAACAAGTGGCTGCATTATCACGTTCCTTACGGGAGATAAGGATCAGGGCTGATCGTAAATGTCAACACACAATTATTCCCTCACAGTTCCTCCCTTTTTATCATTTATTGATAAGTTTAAAACATTAGTCTAATAATAATTTGGTCAATACTTAAATCAATAGTCGTATTCAGATTTGAGTGTGGTCCCACCGTACATCAATTACATCACAACATAGAATAAGGTTGAAACATTCAACCACAGTGATTGATACAGACAACCACAATAGAAAAATCATCTCTCATCAGTGTTTGATCATCTTTTGTCAAAAGCATAATAATGAACACACATAAAACACAGATGCATAATAGCAAAAACATCTACTTTAAAACAATATGTTTTAACATGTACTCATTAGTTAATCTCACTTATCAAACTATAAAATCAAAACCAGCTTGCAGTTTAAAGATGTACTTTAAGGCAATCACTAGTCAAAAGCATTTAAAACTCAGGATCATAAGAGATCCAGGTGAGGTAGTTAAGGTATACAAATTCACAGTTAAGGTATACAATTACATTTCCAATCTGCAAAGTTACAGTGTCCTCAATTTTAGGATTACTTTACGTTTACTTCATTACGCTTTAGTCAAGAGTAAGGCACTCAGTCTTAATGAAATCAATACATTCATTTTAATCAAGTACATTGTTCAAAATCTGAAAAGGAAAAGTCAAACAATTCTCAAAATGTTTTAACAATCTGAAAAGGAAAAGTTAGGCAAATATTCAAAAACTTTTGTATAAACCTGGAAAGGAAGGATTACACATTCTTAAAACTTGAAACATCATTTCAGGTCTGTCTGTGCATGGTTAATACATTAAAGAGTAGTGTTGTTAAGCCTGATTGCTGGACAATTAAGGATATTAACATTATCTGTTATAATATTAGAAATATCTTAGTATCCAATACTTTATAATCTGAAAATATCAATTAATTTATTTTGTTTAGTGTGAAAGTGTAATCTGATCTGACAAAATATATTTATCACCACTATTTAACACATGTCTGGTCATCGGAAATATAAAAAACAATCATTAAGTGTACATCTGAAAACATCTGGTCATTCAATGCAAATGTTATCTTTGTACGAGAGCTGGAAGAACATGTCCTCCTGACACGTTCTCCTCCTCTCTTTATGACACAGAGTGTCTGGTGTGTAAAGGCATCCTGATACTGTAGATTAGCACTGAGGTGCTGATTGGCTCAAAACTGTTCTTCATCAGAGCGCCATATTTCAACCCCCCAATTGCTCTGCTTTTGTGGCTCATTCAGTGAGCACTGTATGATCCCCCAGTGGAAGCTTATCTGCCTGCGTTCCTTCTGCTATCTGCTTGAGAGCAGTGGAACCGCATATTCCAAGTGGCGCATCCAGGTGTGTGTCCCCCCGTGATGGGAGAGGTTAGGAAGACATCTGCTCCTCCAAGAAACATGGAACCTTGTATTATAGAAGCCTCTGAAGACCTCGCTCGTCCTGCAGGGTTGTTTGCTTGAGCCCACCGAGCAGAAAGATGAAGTGAAGCATCCCATCTTATCAGAAAGTTGAAGAGTAGAATCCTCTCAGCAGAAAGATGAAGAAGCATCCCATTTTAGCAGAATGGTGAAGAGTAGTATCCTCTCATCTCGAACGACCTCGTGCCTCCTTGCCCGTGGCTGGGTGTGTGGATATAACCCCTTCTCAATGATTCTAAATGTTATATTTATTCACCATTTACCATTTGATAAAAGATTAGTTTATCAGAAATACTTGTATTCTTCCATAAAACATAGGTTTGAGAAATAAATGTTCCAATATGAAATCAATTACTCAATATAATTGACTCTCCCCTCCCTTTTCTTACATATGTCACATATGAAATAATAACTCAGGAGTCTATTCCCCATCTATCTCTTTTCTCACTTCCCCATCTCTTTCTTCTCTTTCCTCTCTTCCACATCCCACATATGTCACATATGTAACAATAACTTAGGAGTCTATTTAAGCATGGTATAGTTTACAATCTATCAATCGAGAAGACTCAGTATCACCGGTGTGCAGCTTACAAAAAAACAATGGTGAGAAACATATATTATGCAGGAAATGTATACCTTTGTCGAAAAACAAAGCATATCAGATTTGGGAGGAAAAGCTTCATCCCCTTAACATATGAGTAACTACTGAAGGCATATCATGAATGATAGTGGGTGTCTGAGGGTGTCATCACTGAGACTCAAACAAATTAAAAACCTTAGATTTGAAAACAGGTTTGCATTCCTCCACTTAAGGTGACGTTATCATTGGAAACAATAAAAGCTAATTGTTTTGATGTAGAATCTATAACTTGAATCGTCAGAGCAGAACAGAATGGTTGTATTGTAGCCCGAGTACCGTGCAGCCTCCAGTTTTACCAGGTGGAAACATTGTCCATATAATGTGAATACATGCAGAATTAGACAGTAAGAGGCCCCTGACATTAGGCCTATACTAAAAATAGTAGGGGCTTTTAACAGCTCGCCAACTTACAGGCATCCTCTGCATAGCAGTATGAATAGCCTTAAAAAAACAAACAACCCACTCCGTGGTAACGAGAGTCATGTATCTGACCCAAATGCCCTAAGTGAAGCCGTCTCATCTGACTGACCCAAGGGTTGGTGCCGGTGTGACAGGGAGGCTTCCAAGTGTTCAAAGCAGATGTCAAGCTTTCAGTTCATGGCTCGGTGGGGGGGAGCAGACCCACGTGAGACAGTATCAACGGCTGTAATGTTCAGTTTGAGGAGTGCCGTTCTCTCTGGGAGCAGGACATGGTGTCCATTCTCGGACCAGACCATTAATGTCATGTAGAGCAGCCATAGCATCTCTGTGACTGCACTCAGCCGGACTTTAGCAGGGTAGAACTGGGTGACTTTCAGTGAAGCCGTCCAAGGCCATAGACAAAATGGAACCACGTACTAACAAAGGGACACAAGGTCATCAATGTCTCTCTTTACCATTGGCCTAATTGTAAAACAAATTAGTGGGAAACATGTGGAACACTAATCCATCATCATGTGAAATGTTGAGTTCATTTAAATAATGACCTATGGGTTGAAGTCAAATTAACATTAACATTATAAGTAAAGTCAGTCAAAATTGGCCTTGCACGGATCAGAATCTAATCAATACACCATTCCCCAAGCTCTGTAACGAAAAGGATAACAAGATTAGGTACATTACAGGAGTGTGAAAACACCCAAACATGCATACTTATCTTATCTTAGTAGAGATTAGAGGACAGTTCTAACGTTGTGAACAAAATTATCAAGTCAAAGTTTTAGTTATGTTATCCAATGTACCACATTTAATTTAATGATTAATCTTGAATTACTAATAACTCTAAAGAAGGCAACAATTTACAATGTGGATGAGGTGAATATTCATCCAAAGTTAGTGTGTGTGTGTGTGTGTGTGTGTGTGTGTGTGTGTGTGTGTGTGTGCCCAAGGTTTACAACATCTGGGACAGCAGTGAGAATGTTTATGAGAAACAATTCGTAGCTTAGACTGAACTCGAAGGAAACTAGACTGGAATTTTTTAAGAAATCAAAACACTTGTACATTAATTAAAGATATTTGACATTTAGCTCGAGCTGGGTTAATACTCTCTTCATGGTATTTAAATTGGGCCAAGTAGAACCCCCTCTCATGGATTTGGCTTGCAACACAACATGATACTGATCTCTGTCTGTTAGGATTTAGAAGTCTCATGATTTATGGGGTGGGCCTGTGAAAGAGAGGCCCTTGGAAAACAACATCTGTCTTCGAACTGCAATTACTGATCCTAAAGAGATAGCAACATTACACTTCTTAAAAAAAATTCATTCAATTCACTCAATTCATTTAACACATTTATTATCAGGGATGCAAACTTGTCACCTTTCGGCGAAATTCGCGAAATTCACCTATTGAATCCAAAATAGGTTGTGTGTGTGATTCATGTAGATCTGTACTTGAGTAAAAGTAGAAGCACACAGATATTGTACTTGATTACAAGTAGAAATACTCAGGTTTGAAAAAATAGAAGTACCAGAGTGTAGGAGCAATCCTGCATTCAAAATGTTCCTCAAGTAAAAGTAGAATAGTATTATCATCAAAATATAGTGAAAGTAGCGACAGTAAAAGTAGTCATTGTGCAGATTGGTCCATTTCAGAATAATATATATGATATGTTTTATAATGATTGATCATGAAAGTGTTCTCAAAGCTAGTAAAGGTGCAGCTAGTTTGAATGACTTTGTATACTGCAGGGTAGCTTGTGGATTTACTCCAGGTGGAACTAAAGTCTGATTTAACACTTGATTAGATTTCACATCATTCATCCACATCTGTGAAGTAACTAAAGGGATTAAATACATGTAGTGGAGTACAAGTACACCATTTACCTCTGAACTGTAGAGGAGAACGTAGCAAAACATTGAAATACTTAAATAAAGTACAAGTATCTGAAAATTGTACCCAGGTATAGTACTTCAGTTTATGAACTTAGTTACTTTACACACTGGCTATAAAGATAGAAAGACTAAGCCTTGCACAGAGGCATGCAAATACATTTTAAAACTCTCCAACAGTGCTGCCAAAATTATAAACTGACATAATTAAAATAAATGCTTTTATATATTTCTATTAGATGTGAGTCTTTGGCGTTTCTATTATTATTAATACTGCTTTAGTTGTTCTGACTGCTAAAATCCTCTGTTATTCTTAATTTTGGATCCTTGTCACCTTTTCCATACCTGATGAGTTTGTATTCCTGTATTATGCATACAATAAAAACTCAACAAATATATTGATCCTGGCTTAACCAGCGACCTTTACTCTATTGTTCATAAGCTCGGTTTCAGAAAACCTGTCAGTAGTTTAACAACTATTAGAATTTTTTTAATGTCTATAGACCAATTGTACTAGAAATAATTTGAAACAGTTTAATAAAGAATGTTAAACTATATTTAAAAACTGTAATTGAACTTCAACTTATATCAAATATCTGATTCCAGTGGCCAGTTGGAATAGATAATCAACAAAGTTTCCATTTTGCAGCAACAGTGCGAAAGGTTTCAAGAACAATTAGTATTATGTCTGAGTCTAGTTCTGTCTTATCTGCTTTGTTTCGGAATGTGCACACCATGAACAGTGTGCTTCTTGTTTACATTTTCCTCTGCACACTCAGAGGCAGGACATAAAAACACTCTTTTTCTATTTATTTTCATTTTGCAGCACATTTGCAGCACATTTATACTATAATATATAATTTTGCTTTACATCTTTACATTATTTTATTTTTTCTCAAGTCATTTACTTTTGGTGAGTTAACTAAAGTTTAGTTCATTTTACCCTGGCTATGGACTGATTCATTATTAGTTGTTACAAAACATACACAAAACGGCGGGTAGACAAACCAATATAGACCCCCCATACAAACAATTTAGACAAACAATCATGGACTTGCGCGTCCACCCTTGTATACAAGTCCTAGATCGTGCCTGAAGACCGTCCAAAAACCGATAACTAGCTTATCCTCTTTGCGACACCACTACTCCATCAGTGGCGCTATGAACCCCCGACCAGGAGCGCATAGACTTTTTTCTCTACCCTTTCTCTCCAACAACAGCCCAGTTAACTGTCCAACATGACCAGCCTATACACCCGCCATCGAGTTCATCACAACGATGAAACACAGCTTTGTTCTACACTTGCTTGCCACTGCCCACCTGTGATCAATTAGCCTATAATTTTATATATGCACCACGGACCGGCACCGGTTCGTCCAGCTAATATGGGAACTGTGTCGCATCGGGCGATGCACGCACCTCGCGCTGCCCCGGCCTTGTATGGAATGTACAAGACGGTCACAAACAACGAGTGCTTTTAGACCATCTCGTTTTTAATAGAGACGGAGGTGGTGTGAGTTAAAGATATAGACAAAAACTGTGACTTTCTCCCTCTCAGCTGCACAGCTCCAGCCCCACAAACACGGGGGGGATATTTACACCCCCCCCCCGCTGCTGCTGCTGGAGCCGTGTTCACAGAGGCGATGGGTGGAAATAATCTCGGGCTGTTTTTTTTTTTTAACTGCTGTGTTAGCCGCTGAAACCCCCAAAATTCGGCGATTCGTTCAATACAAATCTTTACACTGCTTTCATACAGAAGTTCCACTTTACTGATGCCTTTCTTTAAGGTTTCTCTAAACATGAGCTGTGCATGTTTGTATGGCACATTCGTCCCGAGCAGCAAACACAGAGGAAATCAGCCAGGACAGCCAAGTCCCCAGACACTGATCTCCTGGGTTTTTTTTATCCCCAAATGTTCATTAACCAAAAACGAAATACAGCCGCTCAGCTTCACAGATAATTTTATGATACCGTCAATCACAGATTCTGGTAAGGCAATGTCCAAATGTTGATTTGAAATTACACTTACCAGTTCTGAAGATTTGTTGGTACCCTGCCGACAACGCCAATTTGTAAGGGAAACTTCTGTGTAGCAATGCAGTGGGAGTCACCGACTCATGAAGGAGACACAGGATGAGCAGGAGTTCTGATGTCAAACACTGATATTTAATACAAGTATCGGCCGGAGAAATTCACATCACAAGTCACAGCAGCCAAAGGTTCTGACTGCACGGGTGGGTTGCCATGTCAATTCTGATCAGCCTGTGTCTTGGTAGACCATTTAACTAGTTTACAGAGAGTCATAATCAACATATTGGGGATGGGCCTTGGTACCTGGAGACTGTCTCTGACCCCCTGCTGTGCTTTGAAGCCAGCGTTCTCAGAGTTTTATAACTCCTACTTCCACCAGATCAAGTCATAAAACGTATTGTATCAACAAGTGGCTGCATTATCACGTTCCTTACGGGAGATAAGGATCAGGGCTGATCGTAAATGTCAACACACAAGAAAGGGTCACATTCCTGGAGTGAAGACAGAATTATTCCCTCACATGAACAATTTTTTTTAAGACCTGTCCAAAAGTAAAACATTCTCAGGATTCTAAATGTTTCCTGATATTTCTGACTATTTCTCAAATTCTGACTTTTCTCAGAAGTCAGAATATTTTTCTAATTTCTGACTTTCTCCTCAAAATGGTCAAAAGGTAGATTTATTTATTACAATTTTGGACTTTGGACTTTTTTTCACATTTCTAACTTTTTTCTCAGAATTACATTTTTCCCCCAAAAGTCAGATTTTTTTCTCAAAATTATTACTTTTCTCAAAAGTCAGAGAAATTCAGAAAAAAAGTCAGAATTATTTTTTTCTTACAATTCCTATTTTATTCTGCTTTTAAAGGTCCCATGTCATGGCCATTTCTACTGATCATAATTCCATTGTTGAGGTCTACTAAAATAGATTTATATTGTGCAATTTTCCAAAATCTCATTAGTTTCTGTGTGTATTCACTCTCGGTCCTAAACGGCTTGTTGGAGCTCCTGCCCCCCCCCTCCCTATGAGCCCAGTGGCCGTCTGCGAGACAGCGAGACACAGCGAAACCCAGCCCGAAACCAGCCCGAGCACACACACACACCTGCAGCCTTGCTGGGAGTTTGTGTGTGTGCTCACACACCGACGCACAACCTTGCCGCGTCCCGCCATCTCAGGGAGGAGAAATCGGCGGAGCTGCAGCTGAGAAAAGATTGAGTGTGTCTGTGTGTGAGGAAGTCCGCGGATCCACGGTCTTAACGTAACGGCTCCACGGATCGGTCCATTTTGACTAATCCACGGAGGGGTCGTCGTTACGTCACTTGGTTCCCGGGAAAACATTTTTTTAAAAGAAATGTCCAACGAGGCGTTCTGGGGCAGCATAGACAGGTATTTTCTGTGTTAGAGTTTTACTCGCTACAGGGTGTACTTTGTAGAGTTTGTGACTCTGCAGACCGTTTACATGCAGAAAAACCTTCATAACACACAAGGGGACGGGTAATAACCAGAAAAGCACGACATGTGAGTTCTTTAATATCAGATCTCACAAACAAATCACCATTGGTCATATCTCACAAAAATGGTCACAGGTGACCCTAAATCTCTTCCTCTCCGTGAAGTGATATAGAATGTAAAAATGATTTGATTGAGAAAACGTTATGGTATATTTAAGATCTAAAGGCCGTTATAAAGAGCTCGTTTGAAGTTTAACATAAACTGTGAAACTTAATCCTCCAGAGATACACAAAAACAGAACAAAGACATAAAGTTAATTTGATTTTTTCAGGTGTCGTCTTTGTGATCCTGTAATTTATTCATCCAAAGTGGTTTCAATCAACTTCTGACAACAACAGCTGATTGCTCCATCATCCGTCTTCATCAAGCTATTGTTGTTTCTCCCAGCCTCCTTTATATCACCTCTAATAACCCCCTGATTAGAGTTTCACTTTTCTTTCAGTCTTTTGATTGACTCTCACTAATTACACCACTTTTCCCTTCAGTTCGGGATTCAAAAAGTGACTTTCATTATAACAAACATTTTTATACAATTGATGTTGTTTTTCTTGTGAGTGCGAGGGAAGATTTGAATGTGATGACAAGTCAACGAAAATTGGAAAAAAACATCAAAAACATTGCAGCATAAAAGGAGCAACATGAAAGTGAAATAAATGGATTAAAAAACGAACTTAAACCAACCAAATTAATCAGCAAATACATATGCATGTTCCCTGGTCTGGAGGTCAATGGTTTTCTGTATGTGTTTTTGGTTGTTAGCCTTAAATAAGGTCTGTGGTTAACACAAGCTTAAGAGATTTTTATTCTACAAAACAAAATACGTCAAATACGTAAATTCCACACTGGTGGATTTAAAAACGGAGGTTGCTAACAAGTGTCTAAATGAGATGACTCAACACCATTGCGGCCAACATTAGCCTCCTTTAGCTTAGCGGTGGTGACGTGAAGTCATGTGATCGTGCTGTGGTTCCTTTATAGCCCAACATTAGCCTCCTTTAGCTTAGCGGTGGTGACGTGAAGTCATGTGACCGTGCTGTAGTTCCTTTATAGCC
>CALSBZ010038515.1:0-11416 GCA_943591055.1 Gobionotothen gibberifrons | reverse complement strand
GGTGGTGACGTGAAGTCATGTGACCGTGCTGTAGTTCCTTTATAGCCCAACATTAGCCTCCTTTAGCTTAGCGCAGGGTTGCCAACTCTCACGCATCTGGCGTGTGACACACGCTTTCACTCTCAATCTCACGCTCTCACGCTGCCCAAACTATTCTCATGCCAAAACAAGAATACCAAAGACTAGAAACGGTTTTGAAAACTTTTGTCACGTAGTGATCGTCTTCTCAATAGAACATCTTTGATAATGTCTTCTGGCCAATCAGAATCAAGATAACGGCGTGGTGTTGTTGCAGGAAGTCCCGACGGAGAATACTTTTGCTGTAGTACATCTCTATGTCTATATACATCGATACAACATGTTGATAGAAATCAACACGTAATGAAATAAGACCCCACGGTTTGATGATTGTTAGGTGTGTGGGCATTATTTTTAAATAATGAAGTTAAAAGCATCAATCTGATGCATTTTGAGAGCACATTTAAGAGATCTATGGATACATCTCTCAACATCCATATGAAACAGAACTGTAAACAGATTTTATTTTTCTTATATTTTACAAATCACTCCCCTTTTAAACTGTATTCTTGTTTTGTCATATAGTATTTCACAACTGTTTTTCATGTATTCTCTCTGGCTGTCCATCTCATAATGTTCACATAGAAACTAGCTGTCAATAGGAATATCATTCAGAAGAATTATAATTTCATGTAAAAATCTGTCACAAAAAGAGGTTGCACATTTAAATTCAGGTGTTGTTATGGCAACGTCAGTGGCCAAACAGCCACATTTACTGCTGCAAATACGTTCAAACATGCTGTCGACACGTAAAGCAGTGGCATGCCACCATTTCAGCTGACCTTTTCTCAGAAACACTGTCACATAACATAATTTCATTGCTAGGTTGATGCTTAGCTAAGCTAACTATGAAACACTTTAACTGACAGAACTCAGTATCAACTGTGTACTGTCAGGTAGCTTCTAGCTTCATGTCGAACAGTAAGAGCTTTCTTTGAAATCACCAGGTAACGCTAAAAAAAATGACTAGCTATAGCTACTTGCTAACGGTTTAGCTTACCCCTGCGATTCAAAGTAACGTCAACGTAGCTGTAATTTATGCTTTGCTTACATGTTCGCATATCTTGGAAGTTTACTGACATTTACATACCATTTACCTGGCTCAAGTGGTGGCTCTGGGGTTTTTGTGTGAGCCACCACTTGAGAATTGTCGTCTTTTTTAAGAAAATATGTTCTTATGTCCATATTCAAAAACTCGAGTCCGACTGACAGTTTATTTTAAACATTGTCACAGCTTACAGGATAGGTACCTGTCAGCCAAATAAGACAGATGTTTATTTCCATTCAACTCTCTGGATTTTCTGGTGTCTTGCCTCTGTTGCATTCACTGAACACGGGAAATTACAATCCTGCCGTCCTCTCTAGTGTCATGATGAGGTTCAGGTAAAGCACGGTGGAAGTATTATATGATTGACTCAATAATATAATACATGACTTTGAGAGTAGGCAATCTAGGCATATTAACACAATTAATTAAACATACTTATCACGGCGACGGTGTACTGAGATTATTATTTTAAAAAAAAAATTCATCTTTTTTTTTTTTTGCTAGGGGGCCCCTAGTGGCTGCGGGGCCCTAAGCGGCCGCTTATGTCACTTAATGGGTCGGGCCGGCCCTGACCCTTATCCACAATGTAAAGTAATTCACACAGCCTCTTCCCTCTTCTCTCTGTGAGGAGCAGCAGGTTCAGCTTTAGTAAGTAACAAAAAACTAAAATGGCATTCATTTTTTAAAATTTGTCGTGTAGTAGCCTAATATATGTATTTATTTTTCTTCTCAAGTGTTGGTAATTAAATCAATGTTGTAATGGCATAATTTAGCTTAAATGTTGATTTTATTGAAAAACAGAATTATTCACGCAAAATGTATGTTAAGCTTTTATTTTGAAATGACTTCCGCCAGAACCAGAATACAAGTTTATTTTGAAAATCTATTCCGGAAGTTATCTCTGAAATACTGACGGAAGCTTGAACTCAATGTAAAACCGAACGTAAACAATACCAGCCGTTGTGATAAGATAAAAAGTGATGCAGGCGAGTGTGTAGAACCAAGGCGTGTTTAGTCATGTGTTGAATATACAATGAAAAATCCTCTGTGATGTGCAAAGTCGGACGTTGAAGACTAAGGCGGCTGGCTCCCTCCCCCACAGAAGAGAGAGTATAAAGGCGGCCGGTGAGCACAGCTGGGGTCTCTTTTCTTTCACCCCAACTCCCGGAGGACATAACTGCAGTTGCGTTCCTCCTCTTTCAACTCCCGATCCTGCTTGTGACATTACAGCGCCTTTTATTTATATTAAAGTACCAGATTTGAAACTTAAGACAGAGACTCCATTGGTCTCATTTATCCTAAACTTTCTCTCCTGAACGCGAGAAAAACGGACATATCAACAGTTGGTGACCGATGACGAGATCTAGTGAACAGGAGAGACAATAGAGCCAGCTGTTTGCGGGGGACGTTAGCAACACAGGCACACACGTGGGCTCAAATTGATCGGTACCGAAGAATGCCTGTTAAGACAAAGATTCTTCACTAGTTACACTAGGAAATGTTAGATGTGTGTGTTTGCTGGCGACCGGCGGATCCTGAAAACAGCTGTGCATTTTAATGTTAAAACCAACCTAAATTGATATAAATAATCACTAAAACCAAGAGGCGTTGTTCTATCACGGGCACGGTGAGTTTAATTTCATTTAAGTTTTTACATTTAATCCTGCATGCTGTTAATTTTGTGTGTGTTATATTTTAAACATTAACTTGTGTAAACATTAATTCATTGAGGCGTTTTGTTAGTCTTCAGAGATGTGTCTTTTGTCATCTTGGTAGTTTTTAACTATACAATTTGGGGGTATAGATGCTCATTTAAATATAGATTTAAGATTGAAGGACACAGAACATGAAGACTTGAACAAAAGCGTAGCATACCGGCTAACGACTGGTAATATGAGTTAAAAAAACCTTTTTTAAAAGGTCTGATTTAGTGCGAGAGGAAGGCTAAAGTCAGTGTTTTTTATTCTGTTCTATTTACTACCAAACATTGCGATTGGATTACGATGAGTAGTGCGACGTAACTGCGTTAGTATGACGATATTCTGCTAATTGTCTATGATTGGCGACTTAATTTGTCCTATGTTGGCGTGTTTTAATAAGAACAGATAAAAACAATAGAGGCTTGTAAAGTCAAATAGTATGATGTGGAGAAGTTTATGGCTTAAGCATCATAGGGTTCCTAATTTTAAGAAGAGGATATCTCTAGGATAAAGCCCATTTTTGTTTGTGATTGTTTTCTTTTGCATGTACTAAAAAAACGGATTTTCCTTGTGGACTCTAGTACACCAGGTCTATTTTCAAATCCCTTTGTTCTAAGACCACATGTTGAAAAAACAGAGACATGGCAGACGCCATTTAGTGAAATGCTAATTGACTCATTCACCTTTGTTTTCATTCCAATGAGGCAAAGGGAAAAGCGCCATTTTGTAAAATGCAAATTATACCTTTGTTATACTAAGCTGGCTGGTTTCACTCCAAATGAGGAATTGTTCTGACTTCCAATAGGTGAAGAACAAATCATACTTCTTGTCACAGTTGGATCTCGGAAATAGTGCAGTTTGTTGAAACAGGTTATTAATTCCGTTGAGAGTTGAGTATTTGTAGTGAAAGAATATTTGGGAGTCTCAAATCTCATTTTTGAATTGATTAATGCTGGCAAATGTGTTTAGGCGTGTTTTTTGCAGTGTTCATGTTGGCAGATGTGTTTTGGCGAGTTTTGTGCTCTATTGTTTAACCATATTGAAATTATTTTCCCATTCTTAAGATACTTTTTAAGGAAAATAGCCATCTTGTAAAAAGAGGTTATTTTACAACAGCTCCACCTAGTGGTTTAAGATGGAGATTACACCATAGGGAAACAGAGTATCAATAATAAACATCAGCAGTAATATCCTGGAGTCTAATCTTGAGTGTTATTAAAAGAATACATGTGGTTTCTATTTTTAAGATAAAAGAGATCTTATATAATAGTCATAGATTATTCAAACAGATGTATTGAAGCTAAAACAAGCCAATTTGCATAATCATATGCATTTCAGGGTACACATTAAATACCAGATTGGAAATGTTCACAATATTTCCTTTACATATTTCAAAAATCCAAACATTGTACAATTTTAATTTTTAATAAAATAAAATCTTAAACTTTAAAAAAAAAAAATATATATATATCTTTTGAAAAAATAAATAATCTGAAGAGATAGGACATTTTTATAAGGAATACAAGGGTACTAGTCGGAGGATTAGTGTTGAATCGTTGATAACTTAATAATTATATCCTAGTATTGAAGAAACATGTCACCTAATGACACCAGATTGAAACCTGTCACAGTGACAGGCTCAACTGCAATTGCTAAAGAGAGCATACGATTAGAAGAAAGACGACGAAAAAGAGAAACACAAGAGACAGAAATGGTAGCATTACAAATAAGACTCTTGAAGATACAAATAGCTGAGAAAGATACCGAAGCTAATAAAAGAAAGAAAGCGACAAGGCAAATGGCAGCTGCATCAAAGATGGCCAAAGAACCAGAGAATGCAGTCCAGACACTTCCAACAGTTCAAGCTCTGGAAGTGCCAGAAAATCGGATACAGAATCAACAAAGGGGAGGAGGAGGTTTCCGAGGAAAAGGAAGAGGCAGAGGAGGAGGTGTCCAGAATGGTGGTTGCTTCAGATGTGGACAGATGGCACATTGGTCCAATGAATGTCCGCTAAACCAATTACAGCAACCAAAAGCACCACAATACTTTCCTACACCATTTCAGAAGCCTCAGAGACAACAGTATAATCCCAAATTTCAGACGCAACAAACCCCTGTGTATGTCCCCACCCAATCACAGCCACCAACACCCGTGTACAAAGATGTACAATTTCAGCACCGCGGAGGACACAGTGGTGGCAGTGGATTCCAGGGATGTCAAAGAGGAACAGGATTTCCAAACAGGGACCAAATACCCCAGACAGCCTGCCAACCAAAACGATGAGGGAGCTCAGAGGGCCAGACCACCAGGTGATGCATCTTCAGCCCAGGAGGGTATCTTTTAAATCCAGCTACATTAAGCCACATCTGAGACCACAGGAAGGAGAAGCAGAATGTTATTAGAACATTTTTTATTAGAGTAGCATATTGCATTTAAGATTAAAACATGAATAGATGAGTAAAGATTAAAATATAATAGAACATTAAGCAGACTATTTTTGTAATTATGAGAAGGATAGAGATTACGAGTGATGTTGTTCCCCCACACAGAAAACTATTGAGTCCACACAGCTAGTGAGGTCAAGACGATGGATTTCCACCCAAAATATGAAGACGGGAGATCCTTACCAAGTCCTCCTGTTTACACCGACTGCAGTTCAAGGGACAGCGATACACCTGACGAGAAGCTGTTGAGACCTGAAAACAGAAACTCGATTCTGCTGTGGTGAAGTCTGGCTACAAAGGGAGGTGTTCCGATAGGGTCGCTTGTCTCAAACCAGTGAAGAAGTCAACAAGAACCCAGCAGAACTAGAGAGTGACTGTTAGAGGGAGAAGAGTGTCGGAGCGGCAGAGACTGGCACAACCAACCAACCAGTACATAGATAGACCCCGTCAGAAGACCGGGGCTGTGTTTAAAGGGGAACTTCATTTATTATTAGAGGAAGCCTAGTTTTTTAGAAAAATTATGTGATTTAAGGAGTCAGATTACATTTTCACAGAGACACAATTTTATATTAGGTCTGAAGTATCTGTTTTAAGGCATGAGCTGTAAACTAAATAGAATAACACTGGTTGAGAGCTTAGATGAAGGAGTTCTAGGATTTTATAACAGTTAAAAAATCAGTCTTTATCTATTTATTCTTGAGTGACTTTACTGATTTATAATGTAGTGCGTAAGGAAATATCTCATTTTTAGTGAGGGGCACAAGCCCTTCATGTTTTCGACATGTCACCTTTTGTGAAAATAGTTCATATTTTCTCTCTAGTTTAGAGAAATATTGTATCATATGTTGGTTCAGCAGTGTCAAACAAGCCTCTAATTCTAGAATTATTGAGATACATTATCCAAACCAGGGGTATTATTTTTCGCAGAAACAATGTTGCATAATACCATGACTGAAGCCGTTATTGAAACAGAGTAAACTATTTTTTGTACTAATGGCAGGTTTTTAGTGAATATGTTTTTATACAATACACCATATGATATTTTTGTACGCCTTAAGGGTACACGGAGCAGTTATATTGATTTGGTACAACGTTATGCGTTTTACACGTTCTGTACATAATAGGGTAATCATATTAATTGAGCATGTTATGCTCAAAGGAGGGAGTGTCATGATTATACAGATATGTTGATTTCAGTGACGTAGTAGTTAATAAATAATAACAAGTGTTTAACAACAACAAGTATGCCGAGGTTTGGGCCTTCTCCAAGGAGGGAGTGATCCAGCTTTGGGTATCAGATAAATTGAAGTGTATGAATATGTCAGGGCTCTGAGTAATATTATCCAAGTCTTGTCTACACAGGTTCAGAGAACTGCAGAGACACGAGACGAGACACCAAAAGACACACATTATCACCCTTCACTGGCACCTTCCAGAAATTATTGGAAGTTAGGACTGATTTGGTGGAACAAAACAATACATAGAAATAAGAATAAGATAGAAACAGCTCGATAGATGAATTGTCTTTAGATTTGTATAGATAGTACACTAAAGTGAAAACCTATTTTTTGTTTTACACCTGAAAAATAGTCCAAATTTAGAATAAATTATTTTTGTACTCATTTGAATTTTGTAACTGACAACCATGGAGAAAATAGAGATTAAGGCGAGAACAAAGCCAAAGCAATTGTGGGGTCCACTAGGGATAAGAGTCAGAATAGTTTTGTTGATTGTGCTCATTACAGTTGGCACCTTTCTGGTTGGAAGGGGAGTACAATATCATGTAAGACATGGATCCATTAGTTCACTAAGAGAGAATGCCCACATCACTAACAAAACTCCAGCTGTGTTTCAGAGATTTTCACTTATCCCCAGAGCCAAAAGATCCCCTGAGCAACGAGAGAAGGAGTTGGAAATGCTAGTTCCTTCAAGGTTGCCAGGTGAGGAGGTTACAATCAAGATGATTCACCCCCCATATATGCACTTTTTATATCAAATGATGAGATGGGTTTAAGTGATCGGGATATGTAAGTGATGGGGATTTACAGATTAGGTGAATCACCAAATTCACTGGATCCATGTTTTAGACTGTACCATAACACCCCTGATAAGTTATAAACAACCGATCGGTGACCTGAGCAAAATTATTGAAAATGATTACAGTAGAAACAGGCTGCCAACCCACAAGTACAGCTTTGTACGCACAAACTCTATGAATAAGATTCCCCAGCAGATTGTGGCGACATTGCACAGATATGTCCAAAGCAGAAGTTACATAAGTTCTAAATAACAGTGAGATTTAAAATAATAGAGAAAAATGAGAAGACGTTCTTTTATAGTGTGTGAAATATGAGGTCCTCGAAGCATGTAGGTATTTCAGATTATAGAGGAAAATGGGTTCCTAAAAGAGTATTTGTGGTAAACATGTTACAGTGGCTGAAAGCAGTGTTTTGGGATATGGTAAAATTATTGGGTTTAGAGGGCATTTAACATAAAAAACAGATAGTATGATTAAGAGAATAGAGTGGAGGGGATTGGATTTGTTTTTTCCTCAGTGTGTTGGAATTATCTATAGATAATGCGTTCCCGAGATCTCTCTCTCTCTCTCTCTCTGCCTGAAAGACTGCTACGACCCCAACTTCAGCAGACAAATGACCTCACCACAAGAGACTCCTCCTCCTCCATCCAGCAGTCAGAGAACTCGAGCTGAATCATCTTCACCCGAGGCATCCAAGACCAAGACAGCATGCTGAAAGAGGTATAATCTCATCGGTCCCTCAAGACAGGACATGAAGTTGCAAGCTGAGCTACGAGACTTTGCAGAAGACATGAGAGCAGAATACGCCCTCCATCCAACAGCGAAGAGACTGTACAGGCAAAGCAGTTGTGCCACTGAAGAGAGTTGCAGCGGAAGGATTCAAGAAGCAGGAGGAGAAGAAGGGGGCCAGCAGAACGCGAGGGGGTCGTGGTTTGACGACCAGAGGGGGAGAGAAGGAAACCGGGAGTGAGTTTTACACATAAACACATTTATCAAATGAGAGAATAATCCACACACACTGAGGTTGGAACATATTCAATCTTTTCATAATATAAACAAATTATTCTTTTAGAGATTCTTATTCATGTGTGAATTTGGGGAAGATTTAATTTGTTACAATATAGATTTACAGTTTAAAGGAATAGTTTTAGAAACCACTATGGATAATGTTAAAGGTAGAACTCCAACCAAGCCAGAGATGGTATTCCAACCATATTGTTTTCACCATTGTAGCATAGTTATTTACCAGAGAAGTAACACTTGTTTGTCGTTCAAGATGTAGAGTTTTAAAAAGACAAGTGCTACCACCTTTTAGAGGTCATCCATTAAACTAGATGACCTGACATTTAGAGATGTTATTTAAAGTAGAGACATGTCTGCCATGAGAAAGAATCCTAAATTAAACTGCAAACAAGCCCAATGACTTCTGTTTTTAGGATCCTTGATAACCAAGGGAGTAATTATCACATGCTCGGGCACCCAAAGTTGCACACACTGTTAAAGGGATTTAGTATAGTTCTTTAAGTAGATCAGAACTGAAGAGTAATTAGTATAATGAGTTAGTGATTAGTATGATGAGTTAGTGATATTACACTGGTGTTCACACCATTTCAGGGACTTTATCACTGCATTAGCACAGACCACCAAAGGTACTGAAATAGGAACTTTCAAATGATGAAATTCTGCAACTGTTGTAACTGACCAAAATCTTCTCCCAGAAATGACTCTCTGGAATGCCAGAGTAGATGTTTGGTAATATGGAGGACAAATTGATCACGACGGCCTCTTCTAGAGAACATATTACTTTCATACCTTAAAAGGTATGATAGAAAGGAGGGTACATTTCTCAAGAGATAACAGTTACAAATGCTAGCAGAATAAGACAACCTACCCCCAGAAACAGAGATGGATGTAGATGATGAGATTGTCCAAATTATGTGAAAAGCGAACAAGCCAAAATGCTAAGATAGAGTGAATCCATTTCAAATTACTTTACACTATTCCAAGATAGTTAATTTGTATTCTGTATTCTTGTATACTATTTCAAGATAGTACATTTTGTGTTTTATATTACTTTGCACTATTCAGAAATACTCTGTTCCTGTGACACTTTGTAAAAACAAGTGCTTTAACACTGAGCGTGATATGTGAAGGGTTTTTGTGAAAGGAGGGAGAAAGAAATGTTCCAATACCAAGCCATGCTGCTATTTTTAAGAATGATATTGAATGATTAATACTAGAAGTTATGCACAAGGAAAAACTTCTATGTTAAAGCACAAAGTATTTTTATATTTTTATAAAGTTGAGGTTATTGAACCATTCAATTTTTGACTGTATGTTTTTATATGAGTTTTGTACTAAGTTAAGTTCAGATGAAGAACTCATTGATTTCAGTATTTTGTACACACTTTTAATGTGTGTAAGGAGGGACTGTTGGTAATTAAATCAATGTTGTAATGGCATAATTTAGCTTAAATGTTGATTTTATTGAAAAACAGAATTATTCACGCAAAATGTATGTTAAGCTTTTATTTTGAAATGACTTCCGCCAGAACCAGAATACAAGTTTATTTTGAAAATCTATTCCCGAAGTTATCTCTGAAATACTGACGGAAGCTTGAACTCAATGTAAAACCGAACGTAAACAATACCAGCCGTTGTGATAAGATAAAAAGTGATGCAGGCGAGTGTGTAGAACCAAGGCGTGTTTAGTCATGTGTTGAATATACAATGAAAAATCCTCTGTGATGTGCAAAGTCGGACGTTGAAGACTAAGGCGGCTGGCTCCCTCCCCCACAGAAGAGAGAGTATAAAGGCGGCCGGTGAGCACAGCTGGGGTCTCTTTTCTTTCACCCCAACTCCCGGAGGACATAACTGCAGTTGCGTTCCTCCTCTTTCAACTCCCGATCCTGCTTGTGACATTACCGCGCCTTTTATTTATATTAAAGTACCAGATTTGAAACTTAAGACAGAGACTCCATTGGTCTCATTTATCCTAAACTTTCTCTCCTGAATGCGAGAAAAACGGACATATCAACACAAGAGAGTACCAGAATGTGTATTTTATGTTAGTATTTCAAAAAATCTCCTGGGGGAGAATCCCCCCCAGACCCCCGTGCAGGGGTTGGGTTTTCAGCATGTCAACTCTTTCACCTGTGGGGAAATTGCAGGATTGGCTCCAGGTCGCCCTTTTTATTCACTACAAGAGAAATGTGCCTTTTTATTTCATACAGTTCAATTTGGATTGAGACAGGGAAATAATCTAAACCTCACGCGTGGCGTTTCACTGTCAAGGGGAGCGTGT
Organism: Gobionotothen gibberifrons; assembly: GCA_943591055.1. Lineage (NCBI taxonomy): Eukaryota > Metazoa > Chordata > Actinopteri > Perciformes > Nototheniidae > Gobionotothen > Gobionotothen gibberifrons. The sequence goes on along the minus strand of CALSBZ010038515.1, from coordinate 803 downwards.
ATGTAATTACATTGCAATTAATGCATATTAAACCCATGATATCAAAATCTCACTCCAGCCAGGTACCCAAAGTTGGCAACCCTGGCTTAGCGGTGGTGACGTGAAGTCATGTGACCATGCTGTAGTTCCTTTGTAGCCCAACATTACCTTTTTACTTCAACAAGGATAAAGTGGTCCATATTTCTAATCTACTCCCCATGGCTTTTCCTTTTAATCTTTGGGATGCTCCTCTTTGTACCAGAGGAGGAAAATGCTCGTTTCTATTAAATACTGAGACATTGATAAGCAGACCTTCTTATATCTGCAGCCTTTTATCCTCTCAGCACCTGAAGCACCAGATCTACAGCTTTACATTTCCCCCGGCGTGCTCTCACTCTGATAAAACGGCTTTCTCCTTTTAACCACCCTGAGCTGCAAAACATAAACACCTTAGAAGTATTCCCTGTTTTGTATACATGCACTTGTTGTTCTAACACTGTACCTTGTGCAGTTCAATGTAATTTAAAACTCTAACTTTTATTAAACCATATTCACATGTTCTTAGTTAAAGGCTGACCTATTATGTACTCTGACCTCTACTCTTTGAGTGTACTACAATTGATTGATTTGGAGTTACTGATCAAAAGGATGTCTGGATGTAATGTATCTTGTTTTCTCGTTCCCATTTCAAATACCATCATTGCCTTTCGCCAAAGTTCCCTGCTACATGCTGGGAATCGAACCACTGACCCTAAGATTGGTAGACATCGATTTATGTCTTACATTTTCCAAACAGGCTGGTTCCTTTAGTTTGAATGTGTGTT
>CALSBZ010038509.1:55498-69143 GCA_943591055.1 Gobionotothen gibberifrons | reverse complement strand
AGAGAGAGAGAGAGAGAGAGAGAGAGAGAGAGAGAGAGAGAGAGAGACTCTAAAGTATCAGTGTGTGTGTGTTAGCCCATCCCTCTACTTTATTTATGATGTTGTGATTCAGGAATGATACGATAGAGCAGTGTCTTCCAACCAGGGGAACATGTACCCCACAATGCATGTGTAAAGTCATTCAAAGAGAGCTATGTTTTCCAGCCTGACTATTTAATTTATTGTTTTGGTTGTGTGTAATTTAATTAATTAATTATTATTTAATTAATTTGTTTTATTTATTATATATAATGTATTTAAATATTATTTCACATTTCATTTGCAATGTTGAATGTTCAATAAAAAGTTATGTTTGTATCGTTTATCGCAATAATATCGAAAAATGTATCGTCCAACTAAATTAATTATCGTGACAGACCTACCTAAGTACAGTACTTGAATAACTGCACTTAGTTACTTCCCACATCTGAAATCAGATATGACTTCAAGTCATGTGATCATTTCTTAGTATTTGATCCTTCAACTTGGCCTCAGGAAATGCAAGGACTTCACATTTTTGGCAACACGTTTTGGAGAAAGCAAATGGGAGGCTTAAACATGGACAGGGAGGTGCATCTTCATCATCTACCATGCAAGAAGAGGAACTAGAGGACAGTGAGGAAGACTGCACTTATTAACACCACGCTTTGTGTGGGGTGAGTACCAAACGCTGTCTCCTGGTACTCATCTGAGTAACTCACTAAAAGAGTTATGTGCACCCCTGGTTATAACCTGAAATAGCCTTATGGTGAGGCACTTACCTTCGTGGCGGATGTTGCTGACGTTCTTTTCGCCTCTCTTCCCTCGGAATTGGAGGTTTTCCAGGTTCCCTTGGAGGAGGGGGTCTCCCTACTCCACCGCTGCCTGCCGCGCCTCCTGCTCCCCCAGTCTCCCGGGGATTGGTTGGAGGCTTCCCTCCCTCGGGCAGGGGTTTGGAAGGCCTGCCCTGCGGTCCACCAGGTGGAGGAGGACTGGGAGCCTTCTTCATGGTGGGCTTATCCCTGCGAGGAGGGGGCATGGCACCCGGCTTCAGCGGCATGCTTAGGGATGTAAAAGGCACTTTTTCAAGCATGCAGACAGTGATTGATAGGCATGTGCTAGAAACTAGCATGTCAGCAGAGCACATGCAATGCTTTAGCTAATGATGAACAAATCATTAACACAAATAATAAAGCATGATGCAATGATGGAGAGAGCTACAACTACAGACTGTATTCTGCCTTATGACAAGAAATCACATGAAATAATAACATTATTTACTAACACTAACAAATTGAACCCTAGAATGTGCACTTAAGGAGAAACAAAGATAGAAGCAAATAATATACTCCCGGTGGACAATGGCTTAAATGGATGAAGGTGCTGAAGAGTTACCCTTTGGCTAACGCAGGGGGGGGGTCTGCTTTGTTCTTAGCGTTCCTCTGTGCTGCTGGACTCGGTGACGGGGAGGTGGAGAATGATCGAGACCTGTAAGCCGTAAAGTAGTCATGAAATGTTGATATGCAGTTTCATTTCAAGAATAACATGACTATGATTGCTTTCATCTATTGCATTATGTTGATGCATTTGCATTTACATTTTCAAGTGTGAGCTGAACAATTCAAGAAAAGCAATGTTAGTTCATTAGTTAGATAGATAGCTAAGCAATGAGCAAAATCACTTTCAAATGGATCTCACATTGTAGACTAGCTCTGTCTGAAGGTGACGACATCCACCTACCACAAGCTCCAAAGCACAACAGGAACTCTCACTTAATATGGACACTACAGGTTTACAATCACTTATTTACTGAACCTGAACCTTAACCTTATTTGGAATACTACCAAACCCTTTGTCATCTCAGAGGCTTTGTAAAATGATCTGTGGGTAGCAGTGGCGGCGCCAGGGTATGGCTGGGGTAGGCTACAGCCATACCAAGAAATGGCTTAGCCCCACCATGAAAGATGATGTTAAAGTAAGCAAAAAAAAAAGTCCGCCAACTCGCGCGAGTAAACTGCACAGACAGCAGTTAGTAAGATTGATTTCAGTAGCCACTTGTCTGGAAATACCGAAGACTAGAAACGGTTTTCAAAACTTTTGTCACGTAGTGATCGTCTTCTCAATAGAACATCTTTGATAATGTCTTCTGGCCAATCAGAATCAAGATAACGGCGTGGTGTTGTTGCAGGAAGTCCCGACGGAGAATACTTTTGCGGTAGAACTTCTCTTTATATATCCATGGTCCATGGATACAACGTAATGAAATAAGACCCCATGATCTGATGATTGATAGGTGTGTGGGCTGTCTTTCATTTTGACACACAGAACAATGGGGGCTATCCACCCTTATCCACAATGTAAAGTAATTCACACAGCCTCTTCCCTCTTCTCTCTGTGAGGAGCAGCAGGTTCAGCTTTCAGAACAAAGTAACACAAAACTAAAATGGCATTAATTTTTTTTTAAATGTGAAGTAATAGATTTTTTTATTTTTCTTCTCAAGAGAGTACCAGAATGTGTATTTTATGTTATATTTCAAAAAATCTCCCGGGAGAACATCCCCCCAGACCCCCCTGCAGGGGGTGGGTTTTCAGCATGTCAACTCTTTCACCTGAGGGGAAATTGCAGGATTGGCTCCAGGTCGCCCTTTTTATTTACTACAAGACAAATGTGCCTTTTTATTTCATACAGTTCAGTTTGGATTGAGACAGGGAAATAATCTAAACCTCACGCGTGGCGTTTCACTGTCAAGGGGAGCGTGTATGTAATTACATTGCAAATACTGACTTGAGCCCCACCACTGTATGAGTTAGCCTTACCATAGATTACCCAACAAAAGTACTCTGGAGCCGCAACTGGTGGGTAGTCATTTCAACAAATACAAATGGATAAAAAAGAGCTTAAAGGTATCAAATCAAGATACAACATGCTCATTTGCTGGTAGGCATTTTATTATAAAGATTAGACAAAGCCAGGCTAGCTTTGTTTATTTGCAGTCTTAATGATAAGCTCTAGGAAATATAAGTACATTGCAAATAAGCAAATAGTCAAAACATTCCGAATGTTTACTAATTTATTGCTAATACATCTTACATCCTGTTAGTTGAAATAAGTGTAAGTCCAACACGTGGTCAACACCATTGTTTAAAGAGGTTAAGATGTGTATTAACTTGATTAAGAAGGTGTTTATCTACATTATCTATTTAACTTCAACATTCCCAGATGTGTCACTATGTGGCCTCCCTGCGTATTCCTCCGAAGCATCAATCTCATTGTGCAAACCTGATTGACTGGTGATCGTGATGTCTGCGTTGGGTAATCACGCATCACCCTTGCACATTAGGGTGGTCCTTAAAATTGAAAGTCAGAAAGTCAACCTTGAAGTGTAGCCTCAGTTGCAGCACCGTGCTGCTGGTGTGGCAGCCCAGGTCGATGAGGGGGGGGGGGGTACATGTTGCCAGATTGAGGAAAAAATTCTCCATGAGAGTTTTCTTGACTAATAGAATGAATTCTGGGGGTTGGAGCTTAGACTTTCCCACTTTCAATTTTAAGGACCACCCTACTGAGGCTAAACTTCAAGGTTGATGAGGGAGGGGTAAATGTTGTTGGAATTTTAATAAAATTCACCAGGAGAGTTTTCTTGACTATCATAACACATTCCAGTGGTTGGAGCTTAAAATAAATGAATTTGAAAATTGACATGGCACAAAGGACCACCCTATTGCACATACCCTTAAAAAGCTTGCACATAATCTTTCAAACACCTTTACTCTCTTCAGAGCAACACTCAAACTGTTTTATAGTCTGGGATCACAGACCCGGCCACTAATACTACATTTCCAGCACTGGGTCAGACTGGCCCCTATGCTATGAATGATAACTTTAGTTGTGTAATGCTGGTTCTCATCGTAGCATAAGTGAGATAACTCACCACAGCCCAAAAAATAGGTGCTTATCTTGTACAACGCTGCATTGAAGCACAAGCTATTTAGGGGTGGGTCGATTACATCACAATCAGGATTGGCTTAAATACGGAGGGAGGCCCATCCCATAGTGAAAAGTCTCACTCATGCTACTGTGAGAACTGGAATTATGCAGAGTGGGCTTTGTGTAAAACACTGTGTATAAACATGTCTGCAAGAAAAGGAGCAGTAGGGGAAGACTGCGTGGCTGTGTTTTTGCAAATCCAACAGCTAGGTGTACATTAGCTGCATTCACACCGCAGTACTTTTCACACTTTAGTTCCGATATAGTTCCGAAATGTCGCGTTCACACCAAAAAGAGCCAGAACTAAAATGAGTTCATGAGAACTTTTTTACCCCTTTTTCCGTCCATGCTAGAGGGCAGGAACTTTCGTGGGAGAAAAAGGTTCCTATGTCTGATTGGCTGGGCGGATTGCAAACCACGCCCCGTAAAACTCCAAAAAAGTGTTGTGAAGCCGCCATTTTATTATCCTCGCATTAGCATTATTAGCATTAGCCCAGCACAGAAACGCAGAGAGACTAACTTATGACAACACAAAATAAAACATGGGAGCGGTGGAGATGAGGAGGTGTCGGCGTTCTGGCCGTTTACTCGGAAGGCTTCAGTAGAAGCTGGGAGTCCCAGCAGCTTCTACTGAAGCCAGTCCCTAACTCCGGGGACTTCCGGCCGGGGACTTCGGGTGGCAGTATACGCCGTGAAGTTGTTTGCGGCCTGCCAGTAAACCCAAAGCAGAAGAAGAAGAAGTGACGTCAGAGGCTTCATTTGCCTAATCCTCCCCCAGGGACTTATACCGGTGTGAACGCGATCTGTACTTAGTTCATGAGAACTAAAGAGTTCTCATGAACTAAGTTCTCATGAACCTTTGTGGGAAAAGTACTGCGGTGTGAAAGCGCCTATTGATACACAGAGACCCACACAGCCACACAGACTGATGTGTACCTGGAGCGGCTGCCACTGAAGGAGCTGCGCTGGGACGAGTGGCTGGAGTACGAGCTGAACGAGGAAGAGCGGCTCCGGGAACGAGATGACCCAGAGCCTGTGTAGGAGGAAGAGTGAGACGAAGACCTGCAACAAACAAAGCACCCATAAGATACATGAGCTGCTCCTTAAACAGATCGCAAACTCTACACAAGTCAGTGGCAAACACACACTAGGCCTTTGAGCATTTTAAGATTTAGTATACAATGACAAAAACATGTTGTTGATGAATAAATATAGTTATTTACAGCCTTTAGATCATTGACCTATAAATGTGAAATTAACTTTCGACCACAGGTAACACAGTTACATTATGTTATCTATTATTAGATAGTTTAGCTATCGTTACATAAAGAAAATGGCTTTGTGTCAGCAGCGTTGTTTATTTCTTGTAAGGTTTGTTTTGTACTGTGCTGTTACTGGCACTTCATTCACTAAGGTTGCAGGTTACATTAAGCAAACCTCGACTCATAGCAAACTCTTGCATGCCATGGACAATCATTTGGAGAAATCCACTTCAGCCAACCAAAAAAGGCGACGTACTGTAGCCTCCAAACATGACAAGAATAATAATGCCGCACTAAAAGTCAGGATATTTTAAACTCTGCTGCTTCTAATTGACTGTTACGATGACCACTTTGGTCCAGGAATAAACATCTCAACAGCTACTAGTTGGATTGTCTTAAGATTTTGTTGCTTCATTAGCTGATGGTAGATACAGGCACATCTCAATAAATTAGGATATCATGGAAAAGTTGATTACTTTCACTAATACTAATTGAAACTCATACATTATATAGATTCATTTCACACAAAGTGAATTATTTGTTTTTAATCTTGATGATTACAGCAAATGAAAACCCCAAATTCAGTATCTCAGAAAATTTGAACATTGAAAAAAGTTCAATATTGTAAACTCAGTGTCACACTGATCAGATAATCAACTCAAAACACCTTCAACGGTTTCCTGAGCCTTCAAATGATCTCTCATCTGGTTCAGTAGGCTACACCATCATGGGGAAGTCTGCTGACCTGACAGTTGTCCAGAAGACTGTCATAGTGCACAAGCAACAGAGTTGACCGCAGACTTGAGAGGATTGTCAAGCAAAAGCCATTCAAATCTGGGGGAGCTTCACAAGGAGTGGACTGAGGCTGGAGTCAGTGCATCAGGAGCCACCACGCACAGACGTCTCCAGGACATGGGCTACAAGTGTCGCATTCCTCGTGTCCAGCCACTCAGAAGTGTCTTACCTGGGCTAAGGAGAAAAGGAACTGGTCTGTTGCTCAGTGGTCCAAAGTCCTCTTTTCAGATGAAAGTACATTTTGCATTTCATTTGGAAACTAGAAAATGCAGAGAAATGTTGACTGTGTGGCTGAACCTTGGGTGCGCATCCCGATGCTAACATTACCCCCGCTGAGTAAGTATTAATAGCATTAGTTGTATTGTTAAGGTACAACAAAGAATATCCATTCATTTGAGCTCACTTTTAGCTGACTAACTGTTTATCTATTACATCTTTGGATTCTTGTACCACATTCCTGCATCGTTTCTGAACATCTTTAGATTACAACTGGATTTAGTTAACGACCGACAGGTGTGTTCAAAGATCAAAGCGTTTCCACGGCAACGCCCTGCCAGTGAACGAGAGACAGCCTGTCAGAGTGACACATTTCCTTACATTATGATCACCAAATTAGGTATTAAGAGTGAAAATTGTGGCCAGCCGAGCAATAGTTGGAAAAAAAACTCTTTAGATTTGACAGCTCCTCTCCCCTCTAGCCGTGATGGCACCCACTCAAAGTCTTAACGAGCTCACTCATACACACCCATTATAATATATGAAACAGTGTGACATTTTCACAAAACGTAAGCTGCGACTACGTGAGAACCGTACTAGCTATCCAAATATATCCAATTAGTCTAATAAAGTCCATAGTCTCGAGAACTGTTTAAACTTGTAACTTTTGTTCTACGTTAAGGTATGTGGAATCTGTATGGGGTCAAAGTGGGGTGTTTTTGAGCTCTGTTCAAATGGATTTCCCATTCATTATCGCAGTTTTCTGCGATTTGCGCGAAAAGGGCTAAGCGAATCTTTTATAAAAGACCTAGCAACCCGATCCCGGTAATTCCGCACGTTTTGATGTGTTTTTTGTGTGTTTCATGTCAACGCTGCCAGACGAGTAGCATGACACAATTTGTGGCGGAAGAAGGAGAATAAGATTAGATAAGTATGTCGAATACTATACTGTGTGTGGCTTCGCCAGTCACACATAATAAAGGTCCCAGAGTCTGTAGAGTGGAGAGGCACATAATCTAAGATGCTTGAAGTCCATTGTGAAGTCTCCACAGTCAGTGATGGTTTGGGGAGCCATGTAATCTGCTGCTGTTGGTCCACTTTGTTATATTAAGTCCAAAGTCAACGCAGCCGTCTACCAGGACATTTTAGAGCACTTCATGCTTCCTTCTTCTGACAAGCTTTATGGAGATGCTGATTTCATTTTCCAGCAGGACTTGGCACCATGGAATTACTGTGCTTCGTTGGCCAGAAAACTCCCCTGACCTGAACCCCGTAGAGAATCTATGGGGTATTTTCAAGAGGAAGATGAGACACCAGACCCAACAACGCAGAGGAGCTGAAGGCCGCTATGGAAGCAACCTGGGCTTCCATCACACCTCTGCAGAGCCACAGGCTGATCACCCACATGCCACGCCGTGTAGTGAGAGCAGAAACATTAACATTTCTGTATTTAAATGTTCTTTTTAAAATTGGTCTTATGTAATATTAAAATTTTCTGAGAAACTGAATTTTGGGTTTTCATTAGCTGTAAGCCCTAATCACCAAGATTAAAAAAAAAAGAAACACTTGAAATAATTCACTTTGTGTGAAATGAATCTATATAATATATGAGTTTCACTTTATGAATTGAAATACTGAAATGAATAAACTTTTCCACGATATTCTAATTTATTGAGATGAACCTGCACTGTATGTGTGGCATCATTTGAGTGGACCTTTATTGGGGACTTAACCCTAACTGCAGGCATCCTTTTTGCAGGAAGATAACGGCAATGCTGCGTGTTTTAACAATACAAAACCATTTCCCCCTCATGAGGACACAGGATATCCTCACTGAAAAGAAGAAGCTAGGGCCATAGTCGAATATAGTTTCTCCAATAATCATGAACATCGGAACGCATTATGGCTCACGTCAATGATATCCTGACTGAAAAGAAGATCCTACCTGGAGGAGTTGGACATAGAGACAGAGGAGCCTGAGGGCCGATGTCGCCGGCGGTCTCGTGGTGGGGATCCAGGCCCTGGGCGTCTCCTGGGGGACTTGGACCGACGCCAGGGGTCCTTCCACTCATCTGGTCGCCTCATGACTGGAAGATCATCCTTCTTCAAAGGAGGCTCCATCGGCCTGCTGAGGAGATTCAATTAAAGATCAACAGAGGGTTAGAGACAAGGAGCAGAGTAAAAACTAACTATTTTCTAATTTTGTATAAACTTGAGAAATCTGATCATTTCTATGCTGTTTTAAATATTGCCTGTTTTAATAAGGTGACCGAGCCTGAAAAGCAGTTAGACTGTTTGAGAGACCCTATCTAATTCTAAATGTCATTAGACTCATTGTTGCTATATGTTCACATCATGCCGCTCTGCACAGTTCTAACCGTGATATGTTTCCCCTGGTGAAGCAAAGACATCATTTGTAAAATGGTTCCCTTTAAAAGTCCATATGATAGGCTGAAATGTTTCAGAGTGATAACAGTTTGAGAGTGTATTTATGAATCACTACACCCTAACATCTATATCCACCTTCACCCTCTTTTGCAATTTCTACAGCTGAACTGTCTACACAGGACTATGAAATAGTAAGTACAAGGACAAACCATTTAGTAGGCATGGGTATTTCAAGCTAAAAATACTATTTGAAAATCACAAGGGACTGTCAGATAGTCCCCCCTGACCCCAGCAACAATGTAAAACCCAGGAGTACAAAAAACGAATATATATATTTCAGAAAGAGAATAAAAAAACATGTGGATTGATTGCATCATCGTGTCATAAAAAAAAAAGTAATAACCTGCTGACATACTGTAGAAAGGAGCTGATTTGCAATAAGCCGCTGGATAATTCACAGCTGTGACATTTACAATCAACATGTATGGGATTTTCCCAAGGAGAGACGCCAATGTTTATTTTTGCAAACACAGCCAGATTCAGATGTTTATCTTTAAGAGTTTATGTAAATATTTGTTTGAGGAAATGAACACTGAGTGGATAGTCCCACTGTGAATTGATCCTGTATACAAGAAACACTTTTTTGAAGGAGACCTTTCTCTGTGTTTGTTGCTGTCTGGTTTAGGCTAGGCATTCAATCTTATTTGAGGAGGATGCGTTTACTATTAAATAGCAAGTGCCTTTTGACAATGTGCTGCTTTGAAGCTTTATATCACATTTCATAAGGAAGAATTAAACTAAAAACTACCGTCAACCTGGAACCGGAAATTATAGCTGGAATTACAAAATCATCTGCTTCAACCCAATGAATCAATTGATTTCCTTATGTATGTACATACACAACATGAGTACATAAAGGGCACATATCCCCCAGTGGATGAGAGACACTGCAGGTATGATGCAATAGCAAACATGTGACCTCAGAGCACAACTCATACAGCTAAAAATAGAATCATAACATGAGCTATTATTAGCCCGCAAATATGTTTTCTTATCATCAACATGATTCATTTAGGAAAGGTATGAAAAAAGGGAAGCAGGGCAAATAAACCCATGAGGCCAGGAAGAACAAAAGCTACTAGGATGTTTGCACTCCTCTGTGTTTAATGACTGCTGGAGGAGTTTTCTGGAAAGGCATCAGTGGATGTAATCTGATGTTGACCTTTGCATAACCCTAACGTCATACATTTCTATTTTAAAGCAGGTTATTCAAAAAAATGTAAACAGAGCATACAGGCTTCAGGAAGTTCAGCATAAAGACGTTTTTAACATTAGTTGAGGCAACTACCTTGCATTGCGAGATGCGTCTAAAAATAGAACAACAATATTCAGTTTTATCGTTAATGTCCTATATCATAATCTTCCTGTGCCAGAATAATGCACTTGAACGCATTAAAGCTTTGTGATTGGCCGGCGTGACCCCATGTGTCGGGGCGTGGCTGGTGGGCACTGTTTCACTGACGTTGTCCGTGTCAACAGGAGTGACAGTCCACACACACAAGACCGCAATTATGGCAGAAGCAAAAAAGCCCAAAATATATAATTTTCACTCCGAGTGGGAGGGTGATTATTTTTTTATCTATTCCAATAAAAAATCCATCTGTCTCATCTGCAATGCGAGCGTGGCTTTATCGAAGAAGGGTAATTTAGGAGCGGCATTTCAAAACAGTGCACAAACGCTACGAGACGGAATTCCCTCCTAATTCTGCCTCACCCCTAGATTCCACCGGGTCCGTCTGCGGCGCTTTACGGCCGCGTTACGGCTGCGACGCGGCGTCCGCAAGGATAGCGGCCACTCTAGTCAATGGGTGCTATTCCACCACACGCGCCGCGTTACGGCTCAGAAGCGTCCCAGACGCGTCCCAGACGCGTCCCAGACGCGTCCCAGAAGCGGCTCGGCGCAGGGCTCCTCTAAAAATAGGATGAATCCTATTTTTGTCGCGGCGCAGCCGTAAGGTAATGTCGGGCAGGCAGGAAGTGGAACGTTCAGAGCATATATAGCATATTTAAATATATATATACACACACACAAACAAATTTTGCAGCCCCTATCCCTCCGTAGTCTTTCAAGTAGGAGGAGAAATGCCAGCGTTCTCCTCCGGTTTACAGGCACTGTGACCAAAACCGCGGCGCAGCCGTAACGCTACGCAGACGGACCCGGTGGAATCGAGGGGTTACGCTCCCAAAAGGGGAGGGGCCTGAAAGGGCAGCTAAATGCACAGCAGTCCATTTTCACCAGGCCCAACAACAAGAGCAAGGCTGCTGCCATAGCATCTTATCGTGTCAGTCACGTTCTTGCGAAAAACATGAAGTATTTCAAAGACGGCGAAGTTGTGAAAGAAGCATTCCTGGAGGCTGCCGACGCTCTTTTGGGGGACAGTAAAAATTGGGATATTTTTTTTTGAAATCCTCCGGAGCAGAGAGAGGAGCTGTGGATTATTGTTATTGATTATTGCATCAGAGTTTCTTAGGGTCAAAAACACTAAACTCACAACTTAAAATGAAAGTGTTTAGTTTATTTATTAAAAGAGCACTTTATTATATTTGCAATTTGGTGCTATATATAAAAAAATAAAAGATATATATATATATATATATATATAATTCTTTTATTTTAATTTTTTTTAAACACCTTGAATTTGAGGGTGGCGCGGGGCTCCGTTGGCGGGGCGCGGGGCTCCGTTGTCTTTTTTATTGCACTTTGGCAGCAGATTCCTGTGTAGCTTCAGATCTCAGTTGTCTTATTAGTAAGCCTAATTTATACTTTTGTAGCAACACTATTTTTATATAATGGCAAAGAAAGGGTTCCCTGTGTCATATGTGGCAGCACTGTTCAATGTTTCTTGAAAACATTACCCACTGTAGTATGTGACGTGTGAATAAACTCCAACTCTGTATCAACTACATTATTGTGTAACTTCAGTTAAATACTTGTATGTGTGTAGATTAGAAAGAGGTAAGATAAAGGATCTGCAGTATTTTATGAAGTATTAATCGTACATAGGTCAGTTTTATACAAGTAGAAGTGTGTATTCACCTGGTAGTAGGCTGTCAGTAATGGCTACGCCTCTATTTGGACTGGTAGATCTCGGCAGACTGGCAACTTTAAAAGTAGCTCTCGGTTAAAAAAAGGTTGGGCACCCCTGGAGTAGACTATCATAGTAGTGTAGTTGACTACATGGGATTTATTGTTTTGTACTCCACTTTGGTATCGTGATATTTTATTGGTATCGACTACTACATTTTTGGAATTGTGACATCCATACATAAGTTCCAACCAGTTCTTCTTTAACCATGAACAAGATTTGATCAGATGGAACTGAGCACATCGATAGAAATTATTTGATACAACTGAAACAATTATTAGGCAAGACAGTTTTGGACAATATGATCATTTGTATGCATATTTTCCAACTCTTAGCTGTATGAACTTGAATGTGTATTGGATATAAGGATATCAGGTGATGTGTATTTGTGTAATGAGGGAGGGTGTGGCCTAAGGAAATCAACACCTTATATCAAGGTGTGTATAATTGTTACGTCCTCATCAGGACATTGTTGTTCATTTGTTGGATTTGTCTCTCCCTGCTGGCAGTAGTTGAAATGTGTAAAATATGTACCATGTGACTAGTGATGGGAATTATGGCTCTTTGAAGGGAGCCGGATCTTATGGCTCCGTTCCTTTCAAAGAGCCGTTGAAAAGAGCCGTTTTTTTAGAGGGGGCGGGGTTACTAGGTTTATCTGCGAAATAATCACCAGGATAATGACTGACTGTATTGCCAGACCTAATGTCAATAATCTGCATTGTAAACATGTCATTCATGTCAGTGAATGTACTTTGAATTTACCCTCTGTATGTGTTAAGTAAATAAAGTTGCCTTGCCTTGAATGAAATTCATGCAACTCTTAATATTAGATACTGTGTTTTTAAGTGGTGATGGAGATTATTTGTTGACCCTGCTTTAAAGGATATGTTGCCTTTACAAATGGTGTACTTTATCACTGCCTGGGTTTTGGTTGAAGTGCATCCAAATGCTGCTGCGTTTCCGCGTTTGGCTCATTTTCCATCTGAAAAACACGTCGTCTACCTGTCCTGTACCACTTGTTATGACTTCTCTCTCTCGTGTATTCCGTTAAGAAGACCCACCCCATCTCACTCCTCGTGCTGAAACCTACCAATCAGAGTAGGGGCGGGTCTTCACAGAATGCGTTTGGGGAACAAAATCAAGCTTTTTAAAAGGCGAGTGGATTTTGGCAGGCAGTGATTGAATGATAAAAAGAACGGCTCTCACCAAGTACGACTCTGTTCCCCTCGTTCGTACTAAAGAGCTGTTCAAAAGAAAGGCTCAGGTCGGGCTCTTCAGTCCGGACCTGAACCCATGGCTTGTGTCAAGTTGTGTGAGTAACTAAAGTGAACTTATTGTGAGCTAATTATCAATTGAAAATAAACTCATAATCAACTCAAATTCAAACTGGTCAGGTTTATTGTGCTCCCTTCCAACTTGTGTCTACATTTCTCTACAAAGCACAAAAGTAAAAAGAAAACTTTTTGCCACTTAGTCTACAAATGACTTATGACAGCAACTACAGTGAACTACTACAAAGTTCAAACATTTATTTCATTTACCAAACTAAAGTAACCAAACAGTCCCTGAGCTGACTGAGCCTAAATCCCTAAAACTTTGCTGAAAGGTAGAGTGTAGAGTAGACTATACGCATTACACTGTTACACACCTACTATACAGTATACTGTACACTGTAGTGACTGTACAGTCAGAGTGTACTGTACTGTCTGTACACCATGTCTTTTCTACAACTCTACATGTGTACATTATACAGTACATACTACATACATAGTGATGACTAGTGACCAGCAGCCCACGCTGTCCACTATGTCTAAGCCAATCACATCGCTAGCTTC